>CM064542.1:3211818-3372338 GCA_032716605.1 Paralithodes platypus | reverse complement strand
CATCCTTCCTAAGTGGAATACGTCATTTATACCTGTTGTGTGACCAGCGAGCGTCCTTATTAACCATAACATCCTTCCTAAGTGGAATATAGTCATTTAACGCTGGTTGATGTACCAGCGAACGCTCTATTAACCATACAGCCTTCCCTAAGTGCGAATATAGTCATTTAAACCTGTTGTGTCAACACACGGATCACGTCCTATTAACCTACATCCTTCTCTAAGTGGAATTATAGCTCATTTAACCTGTTGTATAACCAGCGAAACGCCCTATTAACCATACATCCTTCCTAAGTGGCAATATAGTCATTCTTAACCTGTTGTGGATTGTACCAGCGTAACGACCTCCCTGACGCCTATTAACCATACACATACATACCTTCCTAAGTGGGAAAAAAAAAATATTAAAAATAGTTCCCCCCCCCCCCCCCACTTTAACCTGTTTGTGTACCAGCGGTACGCCCTTATTAAGCCATAACATCCTTCCTCAAGTGGAATATAGTCATTTTCATTTAAAACCCCTGTCATTGCTGCCTACCAGCGGACTAGAACCAGTCTATTAACCATAATCCCTCCTATCCTAAGTGGAATATAGTCATTTAACCTGTTTTTTGTGTACCAGCCGACGTCTTATTAACCATACCTCCTTCCTAATGTGGAATATAGTCCATTTAACCCTGTTTGATGCTACCAGCGCACGTACTATTAAACATACATCCTGCATAAGTAGGAATATAGTCATTTAACCTGTTGGTTGTGATCACCAGCGACCGTCTAATTAACCATACATCCTTCCTAAGTGGAATAGTAGTCATTTAACCTGTTGTGTACCAAGCCGAATACACGCCTATTAAACACATACATCCCTTCCTAAGTGGAACTATAGTCATTTAACCTGTTGTGTACCAGCGAACGCCTATTAAACATACATCCTTCCTAAGTGGAACTATAGTCATTTAACCTGTTGTGATACCAGCGTACGCCTATTAACCATACATCCTTCTCTCAAGTGGAATAGAGTCATTTAACCTGATTTGTGCTACCAGCGATCTTTCTATTAACCATACATCCTTCCTATAATCGGATATAGTCCATTTAACCTGATGGTGACTACCAGCGTACTCAACGACACTATTAACCATGACATCCTTCCTAAGTGGAACTATAAGTCATTTAACTCTGTTTGTGTCTTGATGTACCAGCGACGTCCTATTAACCATACATCCTTCCTAAGTGTAATATAGTCATTTAAACCTGCGTTGTGTACCAGCGACGTTCTATTAACCATACATCCTTCACTAAGTGGAATATAGTCATTTAACCTGCTTGTTTACGCCGCGAAGCGTCTATTAACCATACATCCTTCTCTAATGTGGAATATAGTAATTTAAACCCCCTGTTGCTGTACCAGCGACGGGTCTATTAACCATAACATCCCCTTCCTAAGTGGAATATAGTCATTTAACCCTGGTTGTGTACCAGCGACGGCTATTAACCATACATCCTTCCTAAGTGGACGAATATAGTCATTTAACCTTGTTGTGTCACCTAGCTGAGCGTCTCATTTAACTATTAACCAGACTCCATTCCTAAGTGCGCATATAGTCATTCGAACCTGTTCGAACCTGTTGTGTACCAGACGACGCTATTTTATTTATTATTTTATTTTATTAAAGCTGCATTGAGACGAGTTTGATGATGAGCTTTAGGACAAGATATGTATGGTAGGCGTGTAAGAGGATTAATCAAGAGAAGTCTGCCAGCCTTTTAATGTTTACATTTCCTTTCCTACAGCTAGAATATACAGATCGTCTAATAGTTGCCCCTAGAAATACAATGAACAAGAGCGACACTGCGCGTACTCGAATGCGTTTAAGGTGCGGCACGGAGTGGTTTACTTTTTGGCGTCGATTTTGTTAATTTACTATATATTATTTTTTCAATAGTTTTCCGCCCTTGACCTCCCTCAAACTTAACAAAACAAAAAACCTAGACCTATCCTCAAGATAAATTTTCTGTCAATTTTTTTCAAGGTATAGAAAAATGTGCCCGACAGCTGCCCTGAATCGGTGATTCCCTCATATGTGTGTCTATATATTACAGGCCTCGCTATCGCTCGCCAGGAAAACAATCAACACCCTAAATGCGCACCGATAGGTTCTTTAAAAAATTGACAACCGAAATGCGAGCTAAAAGGTGTTAAAATCTGGCCACAAACGCAAATCTAATAATCGCAAACATACTTAGGAAGTATCAAAACTAATAGGCTAAACATGATGGGAGAAAGCAGGGGTCCAGAACAACGCCCAACCAACGGTGAGTCGTTTACGCTTCATAATGGATGGTTCTTTATTTCTGAAGAAAGGAGGAGGTGGATTTTTGGGAGGCCTCCGCGGGATAGGTCTTGACCCCCGTAAGACTTGGCCAGCTTCTTAGTCGGCAGACCTTGACGAACTGTACCCCCGAATCTGTTGTCGGTGTTACGTCTGTCGATGTTCTCCTCTCCACCGAGCACTTTTGTCGACCCCACAGTCCTTTACAACTTCGTTTGTCTGTTGAAGAAGGTTAGAGAGATCAGGTAAGTAGTTTAGTTATTAAATAGGAACTTCAGAGCCGCCGATCAACCCGTAATTAATAAGTAACACCCAGTGCTTAACATTAATCATCTATTACCAAACCCCAATGTGCTTGAGCAAGTAAACTAATGAAAGCATATGGTCCCTCCCGGGATTTCCACTCGGCGACACCAACACTCCGAGCTCACTGTATGGAACAAAATACCGAGTCAAGTATTGATAACGTTCAGTACTTGGAGCCCCTTTTCGAACGCAACCCCAGTCCCTTCGAACGAGAGATTTTCAGAGGCGAAAATTGCTTATTCTCGAGAGTACTTGAGCAAACAAGGCTTGCTACCTTAGGAATCGTAGTCCTTAAGGGAAGGTTTTTAGTTTCTTCCCTACAACTTCCACTCAAGACTTAAAATTACACCCTAGACTTCCTTTCAAGATAAATTTGCCATACATTTGTTCCGCCGCCTATTTTTTTTACGAGTTGAGAAAACAAATTCCAGCTGAACTGCCTGTTACCTCTTAAATTACAGGCTCGCTATCGCCTAGACGCCACGAAAGAATCGACACCTAATATGACACGATTAAGGTCTTAAAATTGACAGAACCAGAAAATGCTCAGCGTGCAGCCGGGTGTGAAAGGTTACTTAAAATCGCCAAACTAATGGAAAACAAAAGCATACAATCTGAAAACTAATGTGGCCCTAAACATGATGGTGAGAAGGCGGGGCCCCAGAACAAACGAGCCATCTAGCCCCTAAAAGATAAGAGGAGGATCCAGGGATAATCACAAACATCATTATCGCAGTCATTTTTTTTAGATCCTAATGATGACTTTTTAAGGAAGTCGAAACTGTTGATAATGAAGATGTTCGTGATTCCCTTGTTACTCCTCTTCGGCATATGTATTCCTTCCTGGAATTCACCATCGAGTCATAAGAACGAACCTGTGGTGATAAGAGGATTGTCCTATTGAAGACCTGTGGTTTAAAAAATAAGGTGGTGGTTGGGTGAGGAGTGGCATCATAGAATATTAATAAACTGCCATGGATTGCCGTCACACTGAACGCTTGTGCTCAAGACAGACAACCACATCCGAGAAGACGGGATATGTTCAATTATTTGACCTATACTCTGAATCAATATAGTGTAGGGGCTCTGCCGGGGGTGATACGGCTGCCATCTTGATGGTAGTTCTGTTTATGTTTGTGGGTATATAGACTGCTGGAAGAGTAGATATAACATAACATATATTTATTTATATTCGTCATTTATATAGTATAGAGAACAGTATTAGGAGTGTGTGGGCGAAATGGCTTGAGGTATGCGTGGCTGAGATAGTGATATCGAATGGGCCATATGTGAAAATGGTGCAAACTAGCATCGGGAGCAAGGGCGTCCGAGTGTAGCACCCGGATGATCTAGAATTGCACTGGCAAGACTGGCCCATAACAGTTCTCCCCCTACTATCAAGGGCAAAGGCGAAAGAGGACTGTGTCAGGTAACAACCGACGGAATATGTCTTTCTAAGCGTAGTAGGGAAGGTGTACAGTAGGGTAGCGCTGGTTTGAGAGAGGGAGAGTGAGAACGCGAGAGAAATGGTATAGGCGATGAGGGAGAGTGTTTAGGCAGGGAAGCAGAGATGTGTAGAACAGATTTATTACCCTGAATTGTGTACTTGTGGAGAAGTATCTAGAGACAGCAACAGAAGGTGTATGTTGCCTTTATGCCGACTATTAGCCAGCAAGGGACCTATGACAGACCAGTGAATAGAAAAGGCATTTGTAACAGTACTTAGAATTATATGGCTTAGATGGCAAAAGTTTGGCTTGAAAGCAGTGAATAGAACGCATGATATGAGGGTTGACAAGCTGGGTTAGGCGGCAAAAGCTTGCGTTACGTATGTGTGGATGAACATGTGCATTGGAGGCGATGTTCTTTGCCCTGAGTGGTTGGGTTTGAAACAGCGGCCCGGTGTGATGTCCCCGTTGGTTATCTTACTGTATATATGGAATGGAGTCATGAATAGAAATACTAGGAAAGAGCAGTGGATGTTGGTTTGGTATCGCTGAAGAAAGGGAGGGAAATGATTGGAAGACTGCTTATACTGCCTGTTTACGCCCGGATGACCAGCATTTTCTGATGAGCGATAAATTGAATGGGAGTTGACCAGGGTTCTGGTAAGATGAGTTTGCCGAAGATTGTGCGAAAAATGGAATTTGAAGGTAAATGCGGGGAAAAGCGAATGTTATGCGGTCTTCGAAAGGGGTGCCAGTCACGAGAGTAGTGAGGGTGAATGTGAAAGGTCAGGAGCTCATGGTATCGATCAGCCTCTTTTTTAAGTATCTGGGCAGTGTGTTGAGTAAAAGACTAGTTATGTAAAAGATGGCACTGTGGATGCTTAGAAGTGCCGGCGACAGGCGTGCAACAGGGGAACGATAGGTTGTAGGAACGTTGAAAGCGTTCGAGTAACAAGAAACTAGAACCTTCCCGTGGTCAGTAAATGGAAGCTGAAAGAAGTCCCTTGCATGACAGTGTGCGTAATCCCGACACTGTACTCACGCGAAGCGAAGCATGAGACGTTCATGGATGGAGAATCTCAGACCAAGAGATATGAGAGCCCCGCGTGGGAACTATGACGTATGAGTTACCTTGATGAAAGGTGACGGAGTGCCGGATTTTTACATGGAGGGATGACAGACTGAATGAGCGAATGTAAGAAGGAGGCGGTGTGGTGTCGGAGTGTTAGATGTGCCTGGAAAGTAGTGACAAGGAACATTGTGAAAAGGAACAAACTTGAGATGCGGTCGCGCCATATGGAACGTATGGGAAAGCCGTGATGGGAGAGCAATGACTAACCGATGGGTGTCATGCAGAGCCGCACAGGTGAGGACGTGGAAGGACCTAGAGGCGAGAAGGGCTTTAGACCGAAGGAGAGGTGCGAAGGATGCGAATGGAGCGAAGTATAAGATATGAAGGCGGAGCGGCTGGTTGGGAGGAGGGTCTATCGACTGACGGGCGCGACGGGCACGAGGACAGCGAGGTGCTTGAGGGTGGTTCGTTCGTATGGCCACCCCTTCGCCGGAATTCCGCCCCCCCCCCCCCCTGGGACGTCAGGGGCAATAGATAGATTAGATATGATAGATAGATATATATATTAGCTGTGTGTTGTAGAGGGGTGCCCTGTATAATGTGTAGGACCGTGAGAATGATGTCAATGAGTGCTGTGTGTCGTGTGTGGAATCGTATGTTTGATGTATGCGTGGGAGTGTGTGTGTGTATATGTGTGCGCTGTATGTATGAGTGGGAGTGCTGTGTGTATGTATCATGTGTGTTGTTTCGTATAGAGCAGTATAATCGACCTTGTGTTCGCCCACGACACCCCTGGCAAAGTTAACAAATATGTCTAGTTACTCTCAGGGGCTGTTTTTTGTTTGTGTTGTTTCTTCTCTGTGGTGCTGATAAAATACGTTAGAATCAGTAATATGCAATTATCATCAGCCTTATAAACATATTAAGCCCTTCAACTTCATATATATATATATAATATTATAGTATATTATATTATAAATACACATTATAGATATATATTACTACTAATATATATATAATATTATTATAAATATCTATATATATTAGATATATAGCATATATCAACTATAGTTACTAGTAGTATATGATAATATACCTGGTAGATACTATAGATATTATATAATATATAATATAGTATATATACAGTAGTATATTACAGTATACAGTATCATTATACAGTATATACTAGTATATATATATATATATATATATAGCATAATACGGTACTATATATATATAAAGTATATCCTTAGGATTTGTGATGCGAAGGCCAAGATGTTAAAGAGCGTCTTTCTGAAAGTTATGTACAATCCCCTAGTGCCAGCCAAAGTCAATATATATCAAGTGATGTGACCGCTATTCAAAGCTTGCCCCAATAGGAATGAAGTGAAACCCAGCAGGGCAAGAGATAAGATGACTCAGAGCCTTATAATGGACATAAAATCCGCGGTGTTTTTTGTGTGTTGTTGTGGGAGAGTGTCAAGCGGGGCCTCAGCCAAACGTATGAAGTTATGATCTTATCAGGGTGCGTTGCTGTGTGGCCAATACTAAATCACCCCCCACCCGCAAGAGGAGGGGGTATAGCACTGGAGAGACCTCCACTTTGAGGCAGATTATTTTCTTTAACCCTTTCTCCCTCAGGTTTAGCCCCATTGCTTTTGCAGATTTTAAAACGTTCGCTCCATTATTTTGGCGATTTTAAGAACTTTCGCCCCATTTATGTCACTTTTAAGGCCTCTCGTGCCATTTAGGTGTCGATTTTTTCCTGGCGAGCGATAGCGAGCCTGTAATTTAAGAGGAATCGGCGACATTTTTTCTACCGAAAAATGTACAAATTTATCTTGAAAGGGGGTCTAGGGGGGTTATTTCAAGCTTGATGGAAATCTAAGAAACACGCTAAAAACCTCCCCTTAAGATCACTGATTGTTGTAGTAGCAATAGAAGAGTGAAAGAGATGCACATTTGCGGCGTTGAGAGATGCAACATTGTGTAAGAGATGCAACATTGTGGCGTGTAGGAAAGATGCAACATTGTGGCGTGTATGCGATCCAACATTGTGGCGTGTAGGAAGAGATGCAACATTGTGGTGTGAATAGAAGAGAGAAGTGCACAGATTGTGGCTAGTAAGAGGAAGCTGAAATGCTTTTGACTCTTTCGAGAAGTGTGGTATGGGTGGAAACTCCCCACACATGGGAACAATACTCAATACAGGGGCGTACTATGCCCCTATACAGAGCAAGAAGCTGTGCGGGGTTGAAAAACTCACGAAGACGATTGAGCACACCTACAGTAAATTCTGGAAAGCTGTTTTAAGACGTTTATCTCCATCCAGGTGTTGATTTCTTCCTGGCGAGCGATAGCGAGCCAGCATTGTATGGAGAAATCCGGCTTCGCCGGAGACATTTTCCTATCGAAAAATGTACAAATTTAGCTTGCTGTCAAAACAAAATATATATATATATATTGGCTCGCTACCGATTGCCAGGAAAATATTGACACCTGGATAGGGGTAAACGTCTTAAAACAGTAGGCTGAATGGGGCCGAATGGATACAAGCCAAAAAGAGAGGGAGAAAGAGAAAAAAAAGCGAGGTGGGCTCCCTTAATTTGATCTCGGTTACATTTTTAGACAATTTTATTTAGCTAGGAATGAAATATGGCAGCTAAAGAGGGTGTGTAAATATTTGAGAGCTGGTTATATTCACCCTCCCCCAGATGGCTCGGACTGCCTTGTGTCATGAGCATCCACCGCAGAGACACCCTAAGTGGGAAAAAAAAAAAAAAAAAAAAAACACACAAATTCGTAGGGGGAAGTATTCGTGTTTATCTGAACCCCTTCTCCTCCATGTTTAGCCCCATTAGTTCTCAAATTTTAAGCATTTTCACCCCCTTTCTTTGTCAATATTAAGACCTTCGTGCCATTAGAGGTGTCAATTTTTCCTGACGAGCGATAGCGACCCTATGATTTAGGAGGAACCGGCCTTCGGCCGGAAATGTAAAAATGTATCTAGAAGGGGGATCTTGTTGATGTTTTTAAGCTTGATGGAAGTAGGCTATAGGGAGGAAACTAGACAAATAATAAACAGTTTCATAAGTTTCCCTGCAGTACCTCCCCCTTCAGTAGTATCTGTTGCCACACCAGCCTCAACAACAGTAGTATCTGTTGCCACACCAGCCTCAACAACAGTAGTATCTGTTGCCACACCAGCCTCAACAACAGTAGTATCTGTTGCCACACCAGCCTCAACAACAGTAGTATCTGTTGCCACACCAGCCTCAACAACAGGTCGTAACAACACTTGGCTGTACTGTTGGTCCAAATATCCGCCATACCCCACTTTTAGTCGTCTGTCTTGTACGGTAGCGCTAATAAGTCATGTCTCGGCGCCAAGTATGTTTTGATCAATAATTGGTATCGGCAATATCTAAGCTTCATTTCTTCATATTGAGTGGAATATACAACATTTTCCTACACTTACCCACCTTATTCAACATCTGACAGACATTAAAACAGTACAGAGCAAGCCAAACGTAATGACAACTGGGACATGACTTATTAGCGCAACCGTACGGTAGTGCTAATAAGTCAAGGCCTAGCTGTCATTACGTTTGGCTCGCTCTGTGGTGTATTAATGTCTGCTAGATGTTGAATAGGGTGGGTAAGTGTAGGGACAAGTTTGTATATTCCACTCGATATGAAGAAATGAAGCTTATATATTGCTGATACCCATTATTGATCAAAATGTACCGAGATATGACTTATTTGGCCGACTGTACATCACTCGGTAGGGTACACTCGGATACCATCTATAGCCCACTCATAATTATTTGTGGCCTTCAGCTATTTCTAAATCTGGAACTATATCCCTGGAGAAGAATGTATGACTATAATTGTCTATACATCAACTACAAAACTATATATACTATTTATTGAAAAGCAAGTTCTATCCAAAAATAAATACTATTGAAAACACCAGATGAGGAGAAGCACTTTATTGACAACGTTTGGCAGATAGTTTCTTCGGATCACTAACAGATGCTAGGTCCTTGAACGCCTTATTTGGTGTTTATATTCATTCTATCAACTTTTCTAAGTTATTTCAACATTAAATCCTAGTAGTTGTAATTGCCTAAAGAAAGGCATAAAAGGTTCAGGAAATCTTATGAGTGGGATAAAGACTATGGTGTTCGTAGGATATACAGTATATTATTTATTAATGTTTTTAATTTATTATTATTTATTGTTCACTAAATGAGAATACCGGCAAGTATGTTTTGTACGACCTAACCTAAAAATATGTGTTATGTAACCATTACGCTTTAAGGAGGGTCACCTGCTTTTTTTTCCCTCTCCTTTTCTCTTTCTCTTTCTTTCTTGAAGGGAACCCACCTCGTTTTTTTTCTCTCTCCCTCCCTCTCTCTGGGTTGTATCCATTCGGCCCCATTCAGCCAACTGTTTTAAGACGTTTATCCCCATCCAGGTGTCGATTTCTTCCTGGCGAGCAAGAGCGAGCCAGCATTGTATGCAGAAAATCAGGCTTCGCCGGAGATATTTTTGTACATATTTAGGTTGCTGTCAAAACAATTTTTTTTTAATGCTGGTTCGCTACCGCTCGCCAGGAAAAACCGACACCGGGATGGGGATAAACGTCTTAAAACAGTAGGCTGAATGGGACCATATGGATACAACCCAGAGAGAGAGAAACAAAAACGAGGTGGGTCCCCTTAAAGCTGTTTAACCCCTTCACCACCATTGCGTATTTTTCATCATATTCTGGTTACCATTAGACGATTTTCCTTGGCTTATAATCTATCTCTACGCCTCAAATGGGTAAATACAATCTCTATAAACCGTCTTGATAACTTTGATCCTTCATAAACTGCAAAAAACTAACTCTACATTTAGCCAGAATCAAAGGTAAAAGGCTTTCATGGTGCTGAAGGGGTTAAGCTGCAAATATATATCGGTTATTTGTATTCCGAACACCGAATAACACATAATTGAATTAACCTTTTTCTAATTATAGGACGCAGTTAACTTGTATGTTTTGGCTATTGTTACACGATTTTGTTAAGCTTAGGAAGGGTATATGGAAGTCAAAGTCTCTACCCTTTTGATTCCACTGATCCTTCCTAAGCTGTATAGAATCTTCTTATGATAGCCAGAGTAAACTGTGAGAACACGTCATAATCCACAAGGAGTTTAACTGCTTTGTAACACTTTCTACGGTAATAACAAACCCGCATTTGACTGCCAAGCTTATGAAGAGAGAGTACAAAGGAAATCAAGCAACAACAGGTCTGGTGGCCCTTACTAGGCTGCTGTCCTCCAAAGCACTGAGGAACAATTGTCCAAACAGTGGTTTAGAGTGGGTAAGGGAACTACTGCCCTGCAACTAATGTCCGTGGCAGGATTAGGAAGTTAGTAGGGGACAGATGGGTTAGAGAGAGAGAGAGAGAGACCCAAGTTCTCTCTGATGCCAAACGCCTTAATCTACACGAAAAAAATCGACCCCATGTTTGGAAGCATTTAGTTAATTTCTTCTTCTTCCTTAGTTCATTTGTTGTGCTTGTTTCATATCACCGGGGTAGGGTAACGAGCCCCACCCCTCGACAACCGTTCAGTACCGGTGACGTCCTGTTCACTAAATGCTGGCAAATATTAGACGATTTCATTCAGTTTAAAAAGAGACTCCAGCAATTACTAGGTTTTCAACTATCTAACTTAACCCGTTTAACTACCATAGATCCTTCTTAGCCCCTTCTGTACCGGTGACGTCCTGTTCACTATATTCTGGCTACTATTAGACGATTTTATTCAGTTTAAAAAAAAGGCCTCCAGCAATGAACAAGTTTCAAACTATCTCACTTAACCATTCTAACTACCAATGATCCTTCTAAAGCTGCACAAAATCCTCTAAGTATAGCCAGAAGAAAAATAAAAAGACGTCGACGGTACGGAAGGGGTGAAGCTGCACAAAATCGTCTAAATAAACTATCTATTCTATTCTATTATATTCTATATACTCAGGCCCAATCTAAATAGAGCTAAAGAAAATAAATATAGACGTCGCCGGTACAGAAGGGGTTAATCGCCTTCTATGACACGAATTAGGACACGGAGGGACTAACCCTTACTCTCTAATATACACTATTCCTAATTAGTAGGCGAGTTTCAGGCTATAAGGAAGTTGGAGTCGTGAACATCGATATTTAAGAGAAATCCAATACTAATGTGGGTTTCTGGTGGATTAAAAGTATGATCAATTTGTTTTTATGGATTTATAAATGTATTGACCGTATTTTAGCTGATCATTTTGCTAAATATTGATGGCCACGGCTCCAACTTCCTTATAGACTAAAACTCGCAAGTGGTCAATTGCACATCTAGGCTACTTTATTTAGTCCCACTCACTCTAAACCACTTGACTTTGATGTGCCATAAGCAGAGACTGACATAATATTGATACCCTTCTAATATAAATCACCAGTCCACCATAGCCCGGTCACCTTGCCAAGTTATCAGCTGGGTAAACAAAGAGAGTTGCCACATACCGCCAGGCGCACCACCGCCATTATAACAGTGTTGCCAATGTACCTACTTTCCCGCTAGATCTAGAGGTATTTACTTCGATCTAGAGACACATTTTTACATCTAGCGGCAGAATTTCACCGACATTCTGGATATTTGAGTCATTTTAGAGCGGTTATATATTGAGGCATTATTCAAGCAATTTTCGGCATATATGTACTAGATTTGAGCCATATTAGAGCGGTGTTGTAGAGATTGTGGCATTATTCTAGCGACTTTGGGCATATATTTACTAGATTTGCGCCATTTTAGAGCGGTGTTGTAGAGATTGAGGCATTATTCTAGCGACTTTCGGCATTTATTTACAATCTAACGGACTTGATATGGTAACGCTACCTCCATAACAATCGCAAGGGAGGTATGGAGAACAAACAGAAGACGGTCGTGTCACTCGTGCATGTGTAGCTGCTTGCGCATTCTCTGGCTATTCTCCCTCTTCTTCCTGCTCTCTCTCTCTCGCTCTCTCTTTCCCTCTCTCTCTCTCTCTCTCTCTCTCTCTCTCTCTCTCTCTCTCTCTCTCTCTCTCTCTCTCTCTCTCTTTCTTTCTAATTAATTTATAGTCAGATGGTTCAATATACACATTTAAAACAAAGGTTAGACTCATACCACACAGAAATTGGTCTGGAGTAGAAAATTATTACTGACAAGAGAACCTAGTAGAAAATTAATGAACACTGGTTTCAGTTCAGTTGAAGAGCCAGAACAAATTTGGAGGTATGCAAAGCATTTGCTTTCCATTTCTAACTATTCAATAAATTCCTTCAGGCGATTTCCAAGCCCTACAAGATAAATTAATTCTAACTGCTTTCATGTACGGCAATTTGCCGGAGGGTGGGGAGAGAGCTTTCATTTTTGCTATCCTTTCCATCCACTTTCTCTTACTCTTTGGATTGCTATCTCTACTAGGATTAAGTCCTGGCCACCTCGCAGCGATCGCAAGATCTGTGTGCCAGTGTATATATGTCAATATATCTCTCTCTCTCTCTCTCTCTCTCTCTCGAGCAATAGGCTACATAGGGAAAGAAAGTGTGTATATAGGTTAAAGAGAGAAACAGATAGTACTGTAATACCACATGTAAACAATACTCAGTTGCCAGAAGAGTATAATCGCTAATAAAAACGGGAAAGAAATTAATACGAAATCAACATAGCTAAAAATAGGTTCCGTTCCGTTATTCACTTTCATTGTTTTCATGTACAACAAATTGCCGGAAGATGGGAGAGAACCTTGACCTTTGCTATCCTTTCCTTCCACTTTACCTTACTCTTGGGCTGGGATCATGATATCTGAGTGGCCAATGTATCTATGTAAACAAACAATTATCTCTCTGTCTGTCTGTCATAAATGATCTTCTCAACTGTACCTCCAGTCCCATCCACTCATACGCAGACGACTCTACTTTAATTACACTACTCAATTAGTTCTCCTGAACGTCCCAGCCAGCAATCCCTCAAAGACAAACGTAATAAAGCCATGCATTACTTATCTTCTGATCTAACTATTTCCAATTGCGGCAGAGAAAACCTTGTTGCCTTTAATGCTTCCAAAACCTAATTTCTTCATCTATCTACCAGTCGTGAAATCCCAGCGGACTTTCCCTTATTCTTTAACAATACAAAAATCAACCCTTCATATTCTCTCAGTATTCTCGGTGTCTCTTTCTCTTCTGCTCTCTCTTGGAAGGAACATATTACCAGTCTTGCTAAGGCGACCTCCCAGAAGCTGGGAGTGCTCAACCGTCTCAAGGGGTTCTTTACCCCTGCACAGCTTCTTGCTCTGTACAGGGGCACAGTGCGTCCTTGTATTGAGTATTGTTCCCATGTGTGGGGAGGATCCTCTCACACCGCACTTCTAGCCAAAGTAGAGAGAAAAGCCTTTTGTATCATTAACTCCCGTCCACTCACCAACTCTCTGCAATCTCTCTCTCTTCGCAGCAGTGTTGCATCTCTCACTATTCTATCGCTACTACAATAATCAGTGTTCCTCAGAGCTCTCTCAGTGTATACCACATCCTCTACTTAAGGTACGTAGTACCCGTCTTGCAACACAATCCCACCCATATTCTGTGCAACTCTCCAACTTAAGAGTGATATGATACTCCCAATCTTTCTTCTATTCAACAGCTGAGCTCTGGAACTCTCTCCATGAATCCATCTTTCCCTCATCCTATGACTTAAATAGCTTCAAACTCCGTATGTACAGACATCTTGGCTCGACTGTTCCTTGATTTTGTCTCTCACTCTTTCAACTCTGGGAGAGGCACTCGTCACAGGCAGTTTTGCCTTTTGTCTCCCTCCACCACATATAACAAAAATAGATAGATATATAGATAGAGAGAGAGAGAGAGAGAGAGAGAGAGAGAGAGCGAGAGCGAGAGAGAGAGAGAGAGAGAGAGGGGGGGAGAATAAAGCACTAAAGTCAACCTAACCTTCACCACTTCCGCATCTCTACCAAAATAATACCGCCATAAATTAACCCTTTGACAGTCACGCCTCTTAACCCTTGCGCGCTTCACCGCTATGCTTTAGGACGGGAACGGCAAGAACAAAGAAAGCAAAGAAAAAGCAATACCATTCATTGATAACTGGGATAGTTTCTATGGGAGAGATGGGATGTACGCAAGGGATGGGGTTCATCTTTCACGGTTAGGGGTTTCTACATTAGCTAGTTCTTTAGATAGGGTGGTTGTGGGGTTTTGAACAGAAATATTGAGAGTGTAAATGAGAGGTTAAATGGAACAATTTTAGCGTCAGGCGAAAGCGATAAGGATATTCAGTCTCATGCTAAAAATGATGACTATATTGCAAATGATAGTAGTGATGGTGCAACGGAAGATGGAAATGTCGTTAGAAATAAAGGTAAATTAGGTATAAAGAAAAGAAGTAAATTGAGAGTATATTGCACAAACTGTAGGAGTCTATGTAATAAAATAAACGAACTTAGAGCCCTTGTTAGCAAAGAAAATATATACATAATAGCGCTAACTGAAACGTGGATTAATACAGACACCAGGCATTTTTTAGCAGAATTTGATATACCAGGATATACCAGTTTGTTTAAATATGACCGAACAAGTAAGAGGGGTGGCGGTATAGCAGTGTTTGTCAGGAGTACATTAAAAAGCTGTATTAAATCAGGTATTAGACTAAATAACGATAATGAAAGTGTTTGGGTAGAGGTTAACGAAGGTAGTGAGACCATAGTTATTGGAGTTATGTATAGACCGCCAAATATGAGTAGAAATGACGGAACGTCATTATGGGAGGAAATTAAAATGGCATCAAGGTTTAGCAATGTGTGCATTATGGGGGATTTTAATTTTCCGAATATAGATTGGCAGCATCAAATAGGAGGCTCTGATTCTGAGGAGTTTATAGAGGTAGTGCAAGATAGTTTTTTATTTCAATTCATAGATACGCCGACTAGAGGTAATAATATTCTCGATTTAGTTTTCAGTAACAATGAACATATGGTAAATAATGTAGAGATAGGGGACCACCTAGGAAATAGTGACCACAATTCTGTGTATTTTAATATACAATGGAAAGGTAATACCAGAGAGAATACAACATTAATACCTGACTTTAGAAAAGCCAATTATGGTGGGTTAAGAAGAGCCCTATTAGCTGTCCCTATGGTCAAAAAAATTAAGTCGATCCAGGTGTCCAAATGAGTGTACGCCTTCTCAGGCACCTGTCATCTTAAGTCAGATAGAGACGTCAACCTTGGTAGATACATACGATAATTTTATCAAGTCAGTATTCAATGCACAAAATAAATACATCCCCAAAAGAAAATTTAGATCAACACAGAACCAACCCAAATGGATGAATAATAGACTATTAGATCTAGGACAAAAGAGAGGAATATATAGAAAAATTAGGAAAGGCGAAATTCACCTACTTGCTTACTATCAGAATCTATCAAGACAGGTAAAAAAATGTATTAGGAAAGAAAAAAGAAATTATGAAATTAAGGTTGCCAAAGACTCAAAAAATAATCCTAAAGCTTTTTACCAACTATATAAATCCAAGGTTAGAGATGTAATTGGTCCCCTTAAAACTTCGATAGGAGATATGACAGAAAATGATTTAGAAATGTGCAGTACATTAAATAGTCAATTTCTTTCCGTTTTCACTAATGAAAATTTGGCACAGTTTCCAGAAGTCCGTAAGGTATATAGCGATAGTATAGAAAATAGGTTAAGTACGGTTACTATAAGTAGAAATTATGTGCTTAAGGAAATTGACAGACTGAAACCTCATAAATCGTCTGGTCCTGATGAGGTATATGCTAGAGTATTAAAAGAATGTAGGGATGAGTTAAGTTACCCATTAACATTTGTATTTAACAAGTCATTGGAGACAGGTATAGTTCCAGAAGCTTGGAAGCTGGCAAACGTAGTTCCGATCTTCAAAAAAGGTGACAAATCAATAGCATCCAATTACCGTCCCATTAGTCTTACATCAATCATAGGAAAGCTACTAGAGTCAATTATTGTTAGTAAAATTAGAAACCACTTAGATACATTTAATTTAATAAATTCTTCTCAGCATGGATTCACTCAGGGACGTTCTTGCCTTACTAATTTGCTTAGTGTTTTTTCTCAGAGGTATATGAAGCAGTAGATAATGACAAGTCATATGATATAATATATTTAGATTTCAGTAAAGCTTTCGACAGAGTCCCCCATGAGAGATTGATGAGAAAGGTTGAGGCGCATGGAATAGGTGGGGCGTTGTTGGGATGGATTAGGTCATGGCTAATTGGTAGGAAGCAGTGAGTCAGCATAAATGGTACGAAGTCAGAATGGGGAGCAGTCAAAAGTGGTGTCCCCCAGGGATCTGTATTAGGTCCTCTGTTGTTTGTTATATACATAAATGACCTTGATGTAGGTATAACTAGTAGGATAAGTAAATTTGAAGACGATACCAAAATGGGGAGAACAATTGATTCAGATAGAGATATAGAGTGCCTCCAAAGGGATCTAGATACCTTACACGAATGGTCAGTAAATTGGCAGATGAAGTTTAACATTGACAAATGCAAGGTATTAAAGATAGGGAAGATGCATACAAATGTTAAATATAAACTAGCTAATGTGGAATTAGAAAACTCGAATTGTGAGAAAGATCTAGGTGTGTTTGTTAGCAATGATTTGAAGCCTAGACAACAGTGTATAAGCGTTCGAAACAAGGCAAACAGGATTCTCGTGGTCATCTCTAGGAGTGTGAGTAACAGAACTGCTGATGTTATCTTAAAACTTTACTTGTCATTAGTGAGACCCCATATGGATTATGCTGTTCAATTTTGATGTCCTTATTACAGAATGGACATAGATTCATTGGAGAGAGTACAACGTAGAATGACAAAAATGATCCATAATATTAGAAATCTTCCGTATAAAGAAAGGTTGAAGAAATTAGGCTTACATTCGTTAGAGAGACGCAGAGTTAGAGGGGATATGATAGAGGTGTTCAAGTGGGTTAGTGGGATTAACAAAGGGGACATGACAAATGTACTAAAGCTCAGTGATAGCGAAAGAACTCGTACCAATGGTTTCAAATTAGATAAATTTCGTTTCAGAAAAGATATAGGCAAATATTGGTTTGGTAACAGAGTTGTAGATGGGTGGAATGGACTACCAAGTGCTATAGTGGGATTAAAAACGATAGGGAGCTTTAAGATAAAATTGGATAAGCATATGGACGAGAAGGGTTGGGTGTGAAGGGGGATCAGCAGGGTTGGGCCAATCAGCACTCTGCAGACCCCGTAATCCTGCGTTAATCTCTAACCGTTTTGGTAAGATGATCCTCAGGGTATTTGAGTGTTGAGCCTTTAATTGGGGTTGTGTGGGACAGGGATCTGCCTTGCTTAGGCCAATCGGTTTTCTGCAGGCTCCCATTTTCTTATGTTCTTATGTTCTTATGTTAACACTCTTAAGAGGTTTTGGTGGGTAAGGGCGAGGACCCTCTTAAGAGGTAAGGCCTAAAAATAAAAAAAAATAAAAGTCCCCAGTAGCACTTAAAACAAGTGAAATGGTTATTTTTTAAGTGAGATAATTCCCCTCCATACCTCCTATCACTACTCCACATCACATCTGTCAAAATCCCCTCCCTCCCCCCTTCCCCCCCCCCCCTTCAATTATCACCTATTCTCCCTGTTATTCCCTTATTCATTGGTATAATTTTGTGTAAACATCTCCAAACCGATCCTAGGCTGTGGTCTTGTGTGTGTCTATGAGAGGGAAAGAGAGAGAGAGAGAGAGAGAGAGACAGGCCTCAGTCACTCTCCAGGCTTCGAGAGAGGAGGGTGTGGGCCTCCCGTCACTCACCTCATGAATGAACGCTCGGCAATAATTCGCGATTTTCACCATCCAAACAATATTCCCACTTGTTTTATTGTTGTTACATGTTAATATCTTCATATTAAACATAAAATAGGCGGATATGAATAAGTAATAACGATATTTATCGTAAAATGACGATTATAGGCGGGAAGGGAGCTTAATATTGCCACCCAGAAGTGTGGTGTTCACTACACCCTGCGCGCGCTCGCCGGGTTAAGGGGCTATATTCACTTTTTATGGACCTCCTCCCTCGTGTTTAGCATATTGGTTTTGAGATTTTAAGACGTTCCTTCCATTAGTTTAGCGATTTTTAAAAATTTCGCCCCATTTCTTTGTTATTTTCAAGACCTTTCGTGCCATTTAGGTGTCGATTTTTTCCTGATGAGAAATAGCGAGCCTGTTGTTTTAAGAGGAATCGGCCTTCGGCCGGGAAATTTTTATACCGAAAAATGTACAAATTTATCTTGAAGGGGGTCTAGGGGGTGTTTTTTTAAGCTTGATGGAGGTCTAGCGAGGAAACTAAAAAATAAATGAATAAATTAATTAATAGCCCAAAAAACAAGCTATATTTAGACGGTTTTGTGCAGTTTAAGAAGGATCTGTGATGGTAAAAAGGGTTAATTGATATTTTTCGAAGCCTGTTAATTGCTGGAGGCCCTTTTTAAACTGAATAAAATTGTTGAATAGCAGCCAGAAAATAGTTCAAATGACGGTGCCGGTACAGAAAGGGTTAAGGGGAGGTTTTTAGTTTATTCCCTAGACCTCCATCATGCTTAAATTTATACCCTTAGACCCCCTTTCAGGATAAATTTGTACATTTTTCGGTTGAAATATGTCCCGGCCGAAAGTCCGGTTCCTCATAAATTACAGGCACGCTATCGCTCACCAGGAACAAATCGACACCTAATGGCACGAACGATATTAAGATTGACTGAAATGGGGCGAAAGATCTTAAAATTGCCAAACTAATGGGGCGAATGTCTTAAAACCTCAAAAAAAATATCCCTCAAGTTAAAATCTCCCCTTAATGATATTCTAGCTGTATTTAGACGCTTGTATGCAGTTTAAGAAGGATCTGTGGTAATATAAAGGCTCAAGGGAGCCCAGACGGTATTGTGCAGCATAATTTAATGTCCTTTTCATCATATTCTGGCAACTATTAAACAATTATGTTCAGCTGAGGAAATACTGCTAGCCATAATAAGACTTCAAAGTATCACAACCAACCCTTTAAATACTGCTAGCCATAATAAGACTTCAAAGTATCACAACCAACCCTTTAAATACTGCTAGCCATAATAAGACTTCAAAGTATCACAACCAACCCTTTAAATACTGCTAGCCATAATAAGACTTCAAAGTATCACAACCAACCCTTTAAATACTGCTAGCCATAATAAGACTTCAAAGTATCACAACCAACCCTTTAAATACTGCTAGCCATAATAAGACTTCAAAGTATCACAACCAACCCTTTAAATACTGCTAGCCATAATAAGACTTCAAAGTATCACAACCAACCCTTTAAATACTACTAGCCATAATAAGACTTCAAAGTATCACAACCAATCCTTTAAATACTGCTAGCCATAATAAGACTTCAAAGTATCACAACCAACCCTTTAAATACTGCTAGCCATAATAAGACTTCAAAGTATCACAACCAACCCTTTAAATACTGCTAGCCATAATAAGACTTCAAAGTATCACAACCAACCCTTTAAATACTGCTAGCCATAATAAGACTTCAAAGTATCACAACCAACCCTTTAAATACTGCTAGCCATAATAAGACTTCAAAGTATCACAACCAACCCTTTAAATACTGCTAGCCATAATAAGACTTCAAAGTATCACAACCAACCCTTTAAATACTGCTAGCCATAATAAGACTTCAAAGTATCACAACCAACTCTTTAAATACCGGTACTGCTAGCCATAATAAGACTTCAAAGTATCACAACCAACCCTTCAAATACTGCTAGCCATAATAAGACTTCAAAGTATCACAACCAACCCTTTAAATACTGCTAGCCATAATAAGACTTCAAAGTATCACAACCAACCCTTTAAATACTGCTAGCCATAATAATACTTCAAAGTATCACAACCAAGCCTTTAAATACTGCTAGCCATAATAAGACTTCAAAGTATCACAACCAACCCTTTAAACTACCACTGATCGTTCCTAAGCTGCATAATAAATACTGCTAGCCATAATAAGACTTCAAAGTATCACAACCAACCCTTTAAACTACCACTGATCGTTCCTAAGCTGCATAATAAATACTGCTAGCCATAATAAGACTTCAAAGTATCACTACCAACCCTTTATACTACCACTGATCGTTCCTAAGCTGCATAATAAATACTGCTAGCCATAATAAGACTTCAAAGTATCACAACCAACCCTTTAAACTACCACTGATCGTTCCTAAGCTGTATAATAAATACTGCTAGCCATAATAAGACTTCAAAGTATCACAACCAACCCTTTATACTACCACTGATCGTTCCTAAGCTGCATAATAAATACTGCTAGCCATAATAAGACTTCAAAGTATCACAACCAACCCTTTAAACTACCACTGATCGTTCCTTAGCTGCATAATAAATACTGCTAGCCATAATAAGACTTCAAAGTATCACAACCAACCCTTTAAACTACCACTGATCGTTCCTAAGCTGCATAATAAATACTGCTAGCCATAATAAGACTTCAAAGTATCACAACCAATCCTTTAAACTACCACTGATCGTTCCTAAGCTGCATAATATCGTCTAAATATCGCTAGCGTAAAATATAACACGTCGCTGGTACTCAACGGGTTATCGAGCCTAACGTCAAGGTGTGATATATTTAAGGGGGTAGTACTCGCTTTTTCTGGACCCCCTTCTCCCTCATGTTTACCATATTCATTTTTGAGGTTTTAAGAAGTTCGTTCATTTTGTTTGGCGATTTTGAGACCTTTCACCTCATTTTGTTATCAATATTTAGACCTGTCGTGGCCTTTAGGTGTCTATTTGTTTTTGTGTTTTGTTTTGTTTTGTTTTAGGAATGAATTCGGCCGGAAAAAATTTCACCTTTCGGCCGGGATATTTTTCTACCGAAAAATGTACAAGTTTATCTTGAAAGGAGTCCCCTTTTGGGGGTGTTTGTTTAAGCTTGATGGAGGTCTAGCGAGGAAACTAAAAAATAAATAAATACATAAATATATAGACAAAAAACCAAGCACTAGCCCATATCTCCTTCAATATATGATGGTGTCATACAGCCGGACGCCTTACTCCCCTTCATGGGGGTGGCCATACACAGAATGCCCCCAAGCGATATATGGGTTGCCGACAAAGGCTAACGAGTCCCATCCACCCAAAGTGGTAAATAGGATTTAAATTAGAGAACACCCTACACGGTGCTAACACTGCCACATACATCCAGCAAGCGGTCAGTTGGGTTTTGTTTTGTTTTTGTTTTTTTTTGGAGAGGGGGTATTGAAAATTTACCAAATGTTATTGGGACCCTTTCAGGTACCACATGAAGGGAATCGCCAATTTTCATCAAAATCTATTAATTCCTTCTCGAGTTATTATGGAAGCAGAGAGATCTACACACATACAGACAGACACACTGTAGGTATCGATTATAAACGTTAATGAGGCATGAATAATAATCCATGGAATACAGGCACCACAAAATGTGTCAATAAAAGTATTATAATATGTTAATAGTATCTATCTATCTATCTATCTCTCTCACTCTCATTCTCTCTCTCTTTATCTATCTATCTATCTATCTATCTTTATCTATCTATCTATCTTTACCTATCTATCTATCTTTACCTATCTATCTATCTATCTATCTATATATATATATATATATATATATATATATATACTGTATATATATATATATATATATATATATATATATATATATATATATATATATATATATGCAGTATATATCCGTAGTAAATACTAAAGTACAGTACCATATAATATAGTTTCCCCTACTGTATGTGCCATGTTGTCATTTTCTTTACATTCCACCTCTCTTAGCACAGACTGTCTCACTGAGTACCGTGGTTTGTGGTTCATCACTAAGGGGACCGACCCAATTTCTTTTCTTTCTGGGTAGTAGCCATTCGACCCCATTCAGCCTACTGTGTATCCTCATCCAGGTGTCGATTTACACCTGGCGAGCGATAGCGAGCCAGCATATTTTGGATTATGTTTTAGACAGCTGACTAAATTTGTAAATTTTTCGGTAGAAAAATTTCTCCGGCGAAGCCGGATTTCTCGATACAATGATGGCTCGCTATCGCTCGCCAGGAAAAAATCGATACCTGAATGAGGAGAATCGTCTTATAACAATAGGCCGAATGGATAAAACCCAGAGAGAAAAAACAGGTCGGTTCCCTTAAGGGGTCAGTGGCTGTTTGTTTGGTGTATTAATTGGTTTATTGGTTCCCTTAAGGAGACAGTGGCTGTTTGTTTGGTGTATTAATTGGTTTATTGGTTCCCTTAAGGGGACAGTGGCTGTTTGTTTGGTGTATTAATTGGTTTATTGGTTCCCTTAAGGGGACAGTGGCTGTTTGTTTGGTGTATTAATTGGTTTATTCGTATATTTATTTTTAGTTTCCTCCCTAGACCTTCATCAAGCTTAGAAAAACACCCCCTAGACCCCCCTTCAAGATAGATTTGTACATTTTTCGGTAGAAAAATGTCCCGGCCAAAGGCCGATTTCTCCTAAAATTACAGGCTCGCTATCGCTCGCCAGGAAAAAATCGACACCTAAATGGCACGAAGGGTCCTAATATTGACAAAGTAATGGGATGAAAGGTCATAATATCCCCAAACTAATGGAACCAACGTCTTAAATTCTCAAAACTAGTGGGGCTAAACATAGGGAGAAGGGGGTCCAGAAAAACGGTCTGTCTCCCCTTAACCCTCCCCCTCCTTCCTCTGTGTACGGCCCCTCTTACCTTACCCTTATCCCCTCTTACCTCTTCCTCCTTCCTCTGTGTACGGTCCCTCTTACCTTACCCTTATCCCCTCTTACCTCCTCCTCCTTCATCTGTGTACGGTCCCTCTTACCTTACCCTTATCCCCTCTTACCTCCTCCTCCTTCATCTGTGTACGGTCCCTCTTACCTTACCCTTATCCCCTCGTACCTCTTCCCTCCCCCTCCTTCCTCTGTGTACGGACCTCTTACCTTGCCCTTATCCCCTCTTACCTCTTCCCTCCCCCTCCTTCCTCTGTGTACGTTGCCTCTTACCTTACCCTCATCCCCTCTTACCTCTTCCCTCCTCCTCCTTCCTCTGTGTACGGTCCCTCTTACCTTACCCTTATCCCCTCTTACCTCTTCCCACCCCCTCCTTCCTCTGTGTACGGTCCCTCTTACCTTACCCTTATCCCCTCTTACCTCTTCCCTCCTTCCTCTGTGTACGGTCCCTCTTACCTTACCCTTATCCCTCTTACCTCTTCCCATCCCCTCCTTCCTCTGTGTACGGTCCCTCTTACCTTACCCTTATCCCCTCTTACCTCTTCCCATCCCCTCCTTCCTCTGTGTACGGTCCCTCTTACCTTACCCTTATCCCCTCTTACCTCTTCCCTCCCCCTCCTTCCTCTGTGTACGGCCCCTCTTACCTTACCCTTATCCCCTCTTACCTCTTCCCTCCCCCTCCTTCCTCTGTGTACGGTCCCTCTTACCTTACCCTTATCCCCTCTTACCTCTTCCCATCCCCTCCTTCCTCTGTGTACGTTGCCTCTTACCTTACCCTTATCCCCTCTTACCTCTTCCCACCCCCTCCTTCCTCTGTGTACGGTCCCTCTTACCTTACCCTTATCCCCTCTTACCTCTTCCCTCCCCCTCCTTCCTCTGTGTACGGTCCCTCTTACCTTACCCTTATCCCCTCTTACCTCTTCCCTCCCCTCCTTCCTCTGTGTACGGTCCCTCTTACCTTACCCTTATCCCCTCTTACCTCTTCCTCCCCCTCCTTCCTCTGTGTACGTTGCCTCTTACCTTACCCTTATCCCCTCTTACCTCTTCCCACCCCCTCCTTCCTCTGTGTACGGTCCCTCTTACCTTACCCTTATCCCCTCTTACCTCTTCCCTCCCCCTCCTTCCTCTGTGTACGGTCCCTCTTACCTTACCCTTATCCCCTCTTACCTCTTACCTCTTCCCTCCCCCTCCTTCCTCTGTGTACGGTCCCTCTTACCTTACCCTTATCCCCTCTTACCTCTTCCCTCCCCCTCCTTCCTCTGTGTACGTTGCCTCTTACCTTACCCTTATCCCCTCTTACCTCCTCCTCCTTCCTCTGTGTACGGTCCCTCTTACCTTACCCTTATCCCCTCTTACCTCTTCCCTCCCCCTCCTTCCTCTGTGTACGGCCCCTCTTACCTTACCCTTATCCCCTCTTACCTCTTCCTCCTTCCTCTGTGTACGGTCCCTCTTACCTTACCCTTATCCCCTCTTACCTCTTCCCTCCCCCTCCTTCCTCTGTGTACGTTGCCTCTTACCTTACCCTTATCCCCTCTTACCTCTTCCCTCCCCCTCCTTCCTCTGTGTACGGCCCCTCTTACCTTACCCTTATCCCCTCTTACCTCTTCCCTCCTCCTCCTTCCTCTGTGTACGGTCCCTCTTACCTTACCCTTATCCCCTCTTACCTCTTCCCTCCCCCTCCTTCCTCTGTGTACGGTCCCTCTTACCTTACCCTTATCCCCTCTTACCTCTTCCCTCCCCCTCCTTCCTCTGTGTACGGTCCCTCTTACCTTACCCTTATCCCTCTTACTCTTCCCTCCCCCTCCTTCCTCTGTGTACGGCCCTCTTACCTTACCCTTATCCCCTCTACCTCTTCCCTCCCCTCCTTCCTCTGTGTACGGTCCCTCTTACCTTACCCTTATCCCCTCTTACCTCTTCCCTCCCCCTCCTTCCTGTGTACGGCCCCTCTTACCTTACCTTATCCCCTCTTACCTCTTCCCTCCCCCTCCTTCCTCTGTGTACGGTCCCTCTTACCTTACCCTTATCCCCTCTTACCTCTTCCCATCCCCTCCTTCCTCTGTGTACGGTCCCTCTTACCTTACCCTTATCCCCTCTACCTCTTCCCTCCCCCCTTCCTCTGTGTACGGTCCCTCTTACCTTACCCTTATCCCTCTTACCTCTTACCTCCCCTCCTTCCTCTGTGTACGGACCTCTTACCTTGCCCTTATCCCCTCTTACCTCTTCCCTCCCCCTCCTTCCTCTGTGTACGTTGCCTCTTACCTTACCCTCATCCCCTCTTACCTCTTCCCTCCTCCTCCTTCCTCTGTGTACGGCCCCTCTTACCTTACCCTTATCCCCTCTTACCTCTTCCCTCCCCCTCCTTCCTCTGTGTACGGTCCCTCTTACCTTACCCTTATCCCCTCTTACCTCTTCCCTCCTCCTCCTTCCTCTGTGTACGGTCCCTCTTACCTTACCCTTATCCCCTCTTACCTCTTCCCACCCCCTCTTCCCTCTTCCTCCACCCCTCTGTGTAGGGTCCCTCTTACCTTACCCTTATCCCATATTACCTCTTCCCTCCATCTCTCCTCTCTTCCTCCACCCCTCTCTTCTTCCTTCTCCATCCGTCCCGTCTTAACTCCCTTCTTCTCCTTTTCCTCCCCACTCTCTTCCCTCCCCCTTGTCCCGTCTCCCCTCCCCTCTCATCTCTCCCTTTCATCCTCTCACTTCCCCCTTCGCCCCCACTCCCCCCTCCCCTACTATTCCTCCTGGTTGGCACTATTCTAGAGGGTGTGTGTGGTGGGGGTGCCACCAGTGCCAAGCCTTGTTACCGGCACCTACCTCGGCCTTGTCCTATCCTGCCCACACACACATATATACATCTAACACACACACACACACACACACATCTAACACTTACTCACATACACTCACACACACACACACACACACTTGTATTCCCACACACTCACTTGCATTCACGCACACACACAGACACACACACGTCTAACACTTACTCACTCATACACGCACACACACACACACACACACGCATCTAACACACACACACACACACACACACACACATTTACCACTTACTCACACACTTGTATTCACACGCGCGAACACACACACACACACACGGGATAACATTCATATGGAAATAAATGAGACGAGATATGAAGACATCGAGAGAGAGAGAGAATGCAAGGTAACAATAAAAAGCTTGACAACAGAGACAGGCCTTAACGTCCTAAATGGCGGCTTTTAAGACGACCCGCCTGGAAAGCCGCCATTTAGGAAGTGAGACTATAACCACTCTCTCTGTGCACGAAGTGGTCTTTAAACTTGTATGCATGTATGTACCTTCATAGCCACCACCATAATCATCACCCATCATCACCAAACACCAATCATTATCATACACCATCACCACCTCGGCACACCATAATCTCTAACTCACCATCACTATAATAATTCATAGTTATTACCATACAAAATTAGTACCAGCCATCATCATCATCATCATCATCATCAATAATTAGCAAACCTGGAACCCTTTGCACTATACATTTATTGAATTATTTGTCCTTATGTCACATACGGTACATCATCATCATCATCTACTCCTACACACCAGCCTATCTCACATACGGTACATCATCACCATCTACCCCTACACACCAGCCTATCTCACATACGGTACATCATCATCATCATCATCTACTTCTACACACCAACCTATCTCACATACGGTACATCATCATCATCATCTACTTCTACACACCAACCTATCTCACATACGGTACATCATCATCATCATCTACTCCTACACACCAGCCTATCTCACATACGGTACATCATCATCATCACCATCTACCCCTACACACCAGCCTATCTCACATACGGTACATCATCATCATCATCTACTCCTACACACATAGCCTATCTCACATACGGTACATCATCATCATCATCTACTCCTACACACATAGCCTATCTCACATGCGGTACATCATCATCATCTACTCCTCCACACATAGCCTATCTCACATACGGTATATCATCATCATCATCATCATCATCTACTCCTACACACATAGCCTATCTCACATACGGTACATCATCATCATCATCAGCATCATCATCATCATCATCTACTCCTACACACACAGCCTATCTCACATACGGTACATCATGATCATCATCTACTCGTACACACATAACAGCCTATCTCACATACGATGTATCATCATCATCATCATCTACTCCTACACACATAGCCTATCTCACATACGGTACATCATCATCATCATCATCATCATCATCATCATCTACTCCTACACACATAGCCTATCTCACATACGGTACATCATCATCATCATCTACTCCTACACACATAGCCTATCTCACATACGGTACATCATCATCATCATCATCATCATCATCATCTACTCCTACACACATAGCCTATCTCACATACGGTACATCATCATCATCATCATCATCATCTACTCCTACACACATAGCCTATCTCACATACGGTACATCATCATCATCATCATCATCTACTCCTACACACATAGCCTATCTCACATACGGTACATCATCATCAGCATCATCATCATCATCATCATCTACTCCTACACACATAGCCTATCTCACATACGGTACATCATCATCATCATCATCATCATCTACTCCTTCACACATAGCCTATCTCACATACGGTACATCATCATCATCATCATCATCATCTACTCCTACACACATAGCCTATCTCACATACGGTACATCATCATCATCATCATCTACTCCTACACACATAACATAGCCTATCTCACATACGGTACATCATCATCATCATCATCATCATCTACTCCTACACACATAGCCTATCTCACATACGGTACATCATCATCATCATCTACTCCTACACACATAACATAGCCTATCTCACATACGGTACATCATCATCATCATCATCATCTACTCCTACACACCAGCCTATCTCACATACGGTACATCATCATCATCATCATCATCATCTACTCCTACACACATAGCATATCTCACATACGGTACATCATCATCATCATCTACTCCTACACACATAACATAGCCTATCTCACATACGGTACATCATCATCATCATCTACTCCTACACACCAGCCTATCTCACATACGGTACATCATCATCATCATCATCTACTCCTACACACATAGCCTATCTTACATACGGTACATCATCATCATCATCAGCATCATCATCATCATCATCTACTCCTACACACCAGCCTATCTCACATACGGTACATCATCATCATCATCATCTACTCCTACACACATAGCCTATCTTACATACGGTACATCATCATCATCATCATCATCTACTCCTACACACCAGCCTATCTCACATACGGTACATCATCATCATCATCATCTACTCCTACACACCAGCCTATCTCACATACGGTACATCATCATCATCATCATCATCATCTACTCTTACACACCAGCCTATCTCACATACGGTACATCATCATCATCATCATCATCATCTACTCCTATACACCAGCCTATCTCACATACGGTACATCATCATCATCATCATCATCTACTCCTACACACCAGCCTATCTCACATACGGTACATCATCATCATCATCATCATCATCTACTCCTACACACCAGCCTATCTCACATACGGTACATCATCATCATCATCATCATCATCATCTACTCCTACACACCAGCCTATCTCACATACGGTACATCATCATCATCATCATCATCATCTACTCCTACACACCAGCCTATCTCACATACGGTACATCATCATCATCATCATCATCATCTACTCCTACACACCAGCCTATCTCACATACGGTACATCATCATCATCATCATCATCATCTACTCCTACACCAGCCTATCTCACATACGGTACATCATCATCATCATCATCTACTCCTACACACCAGCCTATCTCACATACGGTACATCATCATCATCATCATCATCATCATCTACTCCTACACACCAGCCTATCTCACATACGGTACATCATCATCATCATCATCTACTTCTACACACCAGCCTATCTCACATACGGTACATCATCATCATCATCATCTACTCCTACACACCAGCGTATTTCACATACGGTACATCATCATCATCATCATCTACTCCTACACACCAGCCTATCTCACATACGGTACATCATCATCATCATCATCATCATCATCTACTTCTACACACCAGCCTATCTCACATACGGTACATCATCATCATCATCATCATCTACTCCTACACACCAGCCTATCTCACATACGGTACATCATGATCATCATGATCATCTACTCCTACACACCAGCCTATCTCACATACGGTACATCATCATCATCATGATCATCATCATCATCTACTCCTACACACCAGCCTATCTCACATACGGTACATCATGATCATCATGATCATCATCATCATCTACTCCTACACACCAGCCTATCTCACATACGGTACATCATCATCATCTACTTCTACACACCAGCCTATCTCACATACGGTACATCATCATCATCATCATCATCTACTCCTACACACCAGCCTATCTCACATACGGTACATCATCATCATCATCATCATCATCTACTCCTACACACCAGCCTATCTCACATACGATACATCATCATCATCATCATCTACTCCTACACACCAGCCTATCTCACATACGGTACATCATCATCATCATCATCATCATCTACTCCTATACACCAGCCTATCTCACATACGGTACATCATCATCATCATCATCATTATCATCTACCCCTACACACCAGCCTATCTCACATACGGTACATCATCATCATCATCATCTACCCCTACACACCAGCCTATCTCACATACGGTACATCATCATCATCTACTTCTACACACCAACCTATCTCACATAGGGTACATCATCATCATCATCATCTACTTCTACACACCAGCCTATCTCACATACGGTACATCATCATCATCATCATCTACTCCTACACATCAGCCTATCTCACATACGGTACATCATCATCATCATCATCATCATCATCTACTCCTACACATCAGCCTATCTCACATACGGTACATCATCATCATCATCTACTCCTACACACATCAGCCTATCTCACATACGTACATCATCATCATCATCATCTACTCCTACACATCAGTCTATCTCACATACGGTACATCATCATCATCATCAGCAGCATCTACTCATATACACCAGCCTATCTCACATACGGTACATCATCATCATCTACTCCTACACACCAGCCTATCTCACATACGGTACATCATCATCATCATCATCTACTCCTACACATCAGCCTATCTCACATACGGTACATCATCATCATCATCTACTCCTATACACCAGCCTATCACATACGGTACATCATCATCATCATCACCATCATCTACTCCTACACACCAGCCTATCTCACATACAGTACATCATCATCATCATCTACTCCTACACACCAGCCTATCTCACATACGGTACATCATCATCATCATCATCATCATCATCTACTCCTACACACCAGCCTATCTCACATACGGTACATCATCATCATCATCATCTACTCCTACACACCAGCCTATCTCACATACGGTACATCATCATCATCTACTCCTACACACCAGCGTATCTCACATACGGTACATCATCATCATCATCTACTCCTACACACCAGCCTATCTCACATACGGTACATCATCATCATCATCATCATCATCTACTCCTACACACCAGCCTATCTCACATACGGTACATCATCATCATCATCATCATCATCTACTCCTACACACCAGCCTATCTCACATACGATACATCATCATCATCATCATCTACTCCTACACACCAGCCTATCTCACATACGGTACATCATCATCATCATCATCATCATCTACTCCTATACACCAGCCTATCTCACATACGGTACATCATCATCATCATCATCATCATTATCATCTACCCCTACACACCAGCCTATCTCACATACGGTACATCATCATCATCATCATCTACCCCTACACACCAGCCTATCTCACATACGGTACATCATCATCATCTACTTCTACACACCAACCTATCTCACATAGGGTACATCATCATCATCATCATCTACTTCTACACACCAGCCTATCTCACATACGGTACATCATCATCATCATCATCTACTCCTACACATCAGCCTATCTCACATACGGTACATCATCATCATCATCATCATCTACTCCTACACACATCAGCCTATCTCACATACGTACATCATCATCATCATCTACTCCTACACATCAGTCTATCTCACATACGGTACATCATCATCATCATCATCAGCAGCATCTACTCATATACACCAGCCTATCTCACATACGGTACATCATCATCATCTACTCCTACACACCAGCCTATCTCACATACGGTACATCATCATCATCATCATCTACTCCTACACATCAGCCTATCTCACATACGGTACATCATCATCATCATCTACTCCTATACACCAGCCTATCACATACGGTACATCATCATCATCATCACCATCATCTACTCCTACACACCAGCCTATCTCACATACAGTACATCATCATCATCATCTACTCCTACACACCAGCCTATCTCACATACGGTACATCATGTGTGTAGAAGTCTTGCCTTACTAATTTGCTTAGTTTTTTCTCAGAGGTATATGAAGCAGTAGATAATGACAAGTCATATGATATTATATATTTAGATTTCAGTAAAGCTTTCGACAGAGTCCCTCATGAGAGATTGATGAGAAAGGTTGAGGCACATGGAATAGGTGGGGCGTTGTTAGGATGGATTAGGTCATGGCTAATTGGTAGGAAGCAGAGAGTCAGCATAAATGGTACCAAGTCAGAATGGGGAGCAGTCAAAAGTGGTGTCCCCCAGGGATCGGTATTAGGTCCCCTGTTGTTTCTTATATACATAAATGACCTAGATTTAGGTATAACTAGTAGGATAAGTAAATTCGCAGACGATACTAAAATAGGGAGATCAATTGATTCAGATAGCGATATAGAGTGCCTCCAAAGGGATCTAGATACCTTACATGAATGGTCAGTAAATTGGCAGATGAAGTTTAACATTGACAAATGCAAGGTATTAAAGATAGGGAAGATGCAAACAAATGTTAAATATAAACTAGCTAATTTAGAATTAGAAAATTCAGACTGCGAGAAAGATCTAGGTGTGTTTGTTAGCAATGATTTGAAGCCTAGAAAACAGTGTATAAGCGTTCGTAATAAGGCAAACAGGATTCTCGGGTTCATCTCTAGGAGTGTGAGTAACAGAACTGCTGATGTTATCTTAAAACTTTACTTGTCATTAGTGAGACCCCATATGGATTATGCTGTCCAATTTTGGTGTCCTTATTACAGAATGGACATAGATTCATTGGAGAGAGTACAGCGTAGAATGACAAAAATGATCCATAATATTAGAAATCTTTCGTATGAAGAAAGGTTGAAGAAATTAGGTTTACATTCGTTAGAGAGACGCAGAGTTAGAGGGGATATGATAGAGGTGTTCAAGTGGGTTAGTGGGATTAACAAAGGGGACATGGCAAATGTACTAAAGCTCAGTGATAGCGAAAGAACTCGTACCAATGGTTTCAAATTAGATAAATTTCGTTTCAGAAAAGATATAGGCAAGTATTGGTTTGGTAACAGAGTTGTAGACGGGTGGAATGGACTACCAAGTGCTATAGTGGGATCTAAAACTGTAGGGAGCTTTAAGATAAAATTGGATAAGCATATGGACGAGAAGGGTTGGGTGTGAAGGGGGATCAGCCGGGTTGGGCCAATCAGCGCTCTGCAGACCTCCATAATCCTGCGTTAATCTCTAACCGTTTTGGTAAGATGATCCTCAGGGTATTAGAGTGTGAAGCCTATAATTGGGCTTTGTAATGAATTGGGGTTGTGTGGGACAGGGATCTGCCTTGCTTAGGCCAATCGGCTTTCTGCAGACTCCCATTTTCTTATGTTCTTATGTTCTTATGTTATCATCATCATCATGATCATCATCATCATCTACTCCTACACACCAGCCTATCTCACATACGGTACATCATCATCATCATCTACTCCTACACACCAGCCTATCTCACATACGGTACATCATCATCATCATCATCATCATCTACTCCTATACACCAGCCTATCTCACATACGGTACATCATCATCATCATCATCTACCCCTACACACCAGCACATCTCACATACGGTACATCATCATCATCTACCCCTACACACCAGCCTATCTCACATACGGTACATCATCATCATCATTACTGCTACACACCAGCCTATCTCACATACGGTACATCATCATCATCATCATCTACTCCTACACACCAGCCTATCTCACATACGGTACATCATCATCATCATTACTGCTACACACCAGCCTATCTCACATACGGTACATCATCATCATCATCATCTACTCCTACACACCAGCCTATCTCACATACGGTACATCATCATCATCATCATTACTGCTACACACCAGCCTATCTCACATACGGTACATCATCATCATCATCATCTACCCCTACACACCAGCCTATCTCACATACGGTACATCATCATCATCATTACTGCTACACACCAACATATCTCACATACGGTACATCATCATCATCATCATCTACTCCTACACACCAGCCTATCTCACATACGGTACATCATCATCATCATCATCATCATCTACTCCTACACACCAACCTATCTCACATACGGTACATCATCATCATCATCATCATCTACTTCTACACACCAGCCTATCTCACATACGGTACATCATCATCATCATCATCTACTTCTCACATACGGTACATCATCATCATCATCATCATCATCATCTACTTCTACACACCAGCCTATCTCACATACGGTACATTATCATCATCATCATCTACTCCTACACACCAACCTATCTCACATACGGTACATCATCATCATCATCATCTACTCCTACACACCAGCCTATCTCACATACGGTACATCATCATCATCATCATCATCTACTCCTACACACCAGCCTATCTCACATACGGTACATAATCATCATCATCATCATCTACTCCTACACACCAGCCTATCTCACATACGGTACATCATCATCATCATCTACTCCTACACACCAGCCTATCTCACATACGGTACATAATCATCATCATCATCATCTACTCCTACACACCAGCCTATCTCACACGCGGTACATCATCATCATCATCATCTACTCCTACACACCGGCCTATCTCACATACGGTACATAATCATCATCATCATCATCTACTCCTACACACCAGCCTATCTCACATACGGTACATCATCATCATCATCATCATCATCTACTCCTACACACCAGCCTATCTCACACGCGGTACATCATAATAATAATATTTTTTATGCTCATTTGTCTCTCTCTATTATTTTTTAGTTTCCTCCTTAGACCTCCATCAAAACTATAAAATACATCCCCAGACCCTACTTTTAAGATAAATGTGTACATTGTTCTCGTATATTACAGGCTAGCTATCGCTCACCAGGGAAAATCGACACCTATAAATGACCCGAAAAGTCTTACTATCGGAAACATTGGGGCAAATGGTCTTAAGATCGCCAAACTAATGGGCCGAACTTCTTAAATTCCCGAATTAAGGGAAAAGTAATGGGGCTAAAGATGGGAGGGGGTGAGAGACCATAAAAACAACCATATCCCCTTAATTTCACCTGTGCCTTAGATTCATGGCGGTAGTAGTGACATGTAGTAGATATGTATTGCATTGACAGTTCATTATTTGTCAATGAACGATATACCAGTTTGACAGAGCAGGGAGGATTGATTGGATTGGTGTGTGTGTGTGTGTGTGTGCGTGTAGGTGGGTGTGTATGTCGAGAGAAAGTTTTGTGTATGCGCGAAATACTTTGATATCTAAGCGTGTGTGTGTGTGTGTAGATGTATGTATGTGTGTGTGTGTATGTGTGTGGTGGACGTGGGGGAAGAGATATACACACATTTCAATAGCAGGTAATCAAATAATATATCATGCTTAGTGGCTTAAGGGGGTAGTACTCGCTTTTTATGGACCCCCTTCTCCCTCATGTTTAGCATATTAGTTTTGAGGTTTTAAGACGTTTGTTCTGTTAGTTTGGCGATTTTGAGACATTTCGCTTCATTTGTTTATCAATATTAAGACCTTTTGTGCACTTTAGGTGTTGATTATTTCCTGGCGAGCGAAAGCGAGCCTCAAATTTTAGAAGGAAGCGGCCTTCGGCCAGGACAATTTTTTTACCGAAAAATTTACAAATTTATCTTGAAAGGGGGTCTAGGGGGGGGGGGGGGTTCTAAGCTTGAGGGAGGTATATAGCGAAGAAGAAGAAAAATATCAAATAAATATACAGTATAGGCTATACCAAAAACCAAGCACTACCCCCTTAAAAGTGATCTATCCATCCGACGCCTATAGTGTTGTACATTAACAGACTAACATAGTATTAGATATGATACTAATGGGGCGAACCAAATAGTGTTGTACATTAACAGACTAACATAGTATTAGATATGATACTAATGGGGCGAACCAAATAGTGTTGTACATTAACAGACTAACAGTATTAGATATGATACTAATGGGGCGAACCAAATAGTGTTGTACATTAACAGACTAACATAGTATTAGATATGATACTAATGGGGCAAACCAAATCACCACCCATAACGAGGGGCGTCGCGCTCCTTGGTGCCGCTAGAAGAGTGGCGAACACATCAAAAGGTAAAGTCTTCAAATCTCAAAAGCAGTGGGGCTAAACATGAGGGAGAAAGGGGTCCAGAAAAATCCTTCGAGTGGAAATCTCTCTTTAATTAAGTTAACCCCTTCAGCACAATGACGCCTGTTACCTTTGATTCTGGGTAAAATTCGATGTTTTTATGCAGTTTAATAAGGACCTAAATTACTGAGAGGGTTTATTGGGATCGTATTTACCCATTTGAGCCGTAGATGTACATTATAAACTAAGGAAAATCGTCTAATGGTAACCAGAATATGAGGAAAATTACGTCATGGTGGTGAAGGGGTTAAGTAAGAACTGTTCTCTGCATTTGTATTTGTCTGCCGGTTAGGCCTAGGCCTAACTGTTATTCATTCTTATAAAGTGACTTGTAAATATCAGTTCGCATTTCCTAATCGATTTACTGAAGACAAAACATGTCAAACTTCACCGTTACATCATCCTCCCCAATGGGTAACACCAGGTGGGATTCCAACCCCGCCCTCCAGCCAGCAAGTGGGTGGAGTTCATGGCGTCCTTTTTCTCTCGATGGATTTGACAACCTGAACCATTTTAAAGGAAAATTAGCTCCTATGCCCCTCTGAAAAATGACGGCTAACTCTGCTAGAGCCCAATATTCAAAATGGCCGCCAGCGCCATCTTGAAAAACCTGAAATGTAATATCTCTGGCATCAGATGAGCTACAAGGACGAATGAGGTGTCCTTTTTCACTAATTCTGGCATTACAAATCCACTGGAATGGTTATTGTATTGTATTGCATTGTATATTGTATTGTTATTGTATTGTATTATACTAATTGTACATACTAATCTGCCACTTCACTGTCACTACATGATTCACTGTATGAGCCACTATCAGAATCACTGTCCTCAATTTCGCTGCTATCATTACTGTTGTTCTCTGCCTGCGGTGTATATAATATTACTTTTTTACTGTTTCAGATGGATCGCATGCCCATCTGATGAAAATCGCCGACTTGTGAAGTGACCGAAATAATGGATAATAGAAGAGAGAGTGAAGAGTTACCAGACAAGACATTAAATGAATACGAGTGCATTTTACTCTGTGGTAAGCGATGTACCGCAGATGATCGTTTGGAAAACATTACACCTGAGAAGTGGGAATCCATCCGGGAAAAGTCTTTACAATGGAAAGAACTTGATAAGTTTTAACATATACATGAAAATGTGGATTGGGAGAAGGGACCAAAGGGTCACCACATGCATAGCACTTGTTATGCATCATTATCCAGCAAGTGCAAGCTCTCTCAAGCCGAAAAATGCAAACACAAATCCGAGGAACGTCTTGAAAGAGATGAAGCATCAGATCAACAAGACCCTTCCCCAGAGGCCAGTGCACCTAAAAGGCTCCGCTCCAGTATGGGTGTCCTTCACGATAAGACTCTATGTGTGTGGTGCATGAAAGGGGCATACAAGAGTAGTGATCGTGACAAGCAGATTTTACTCCTATCAACAGTAGATGCCTGGACTAAATTCAAGTTACATACTGTCCGTCTGGAAGAGGAGGTCATGAGATTGAGACTTGACACTCTGATTGCATCCATCCCAGATAGTCAAACAGCATTTGGGTTGGAAATCCGCTACCATCGTGCGTGCTGGCGCAAATATGTAAGCGACCACAAGCCCCTTTCAGATGAAAGCACTCAACATCTGCAGCGTGTAAACCTCCGAGAGGCCCAAGCTCTCTTCTTTCATCATATTCGTCAAGTCATCTTCAAAGACCATGAAATTCGCACACTGCAAGGCCTGCTGCAGGACTATAAGCACATTATCTCAAATCACGGACATAACTCAGTAGTAAAATCCAGCTACTTAAAGGAAATTCTCGTCAATGAATTTGGGGAAGACATCGGATTTCATGAACGTATTCAAAAGAATGTGAGTGAACTGGTATATGATACAACAGCAGCAGGTACATACATCGAGGCGGCAATATCTTCATTGGGTGTCAGCAATGATCAGTTGGTGATGAATGTTGTGGCACGACTCCAAGAGCAAGTCATCAGGACAAATACTATTCCCTGGCTCCCATATATACACGAGTTGGAGAGAGAAGAAGGCCTCAGTGAGCTCCTGCTGAAGCTGCTCAGATGGCTGAGACACCCAAATAAGTCTGCAATTGATGACAGTCCATCCGTCCGATCGATTGCATGTATCCTCACAAGCTACATCACTGGAAAATGCACTGCATTTGAGATAAATCTCTCTATCTTGCTACATGGACTGACCAAGAGTAGGGAGATAGTCGAAATAATGCACAAAGATGGACTGGGCATCAGTTACAATGACGTACTTATGCTGCAAGATTTTTGGGTGGTCAATGACCTCAAGTGCTCATCTGATTGCCCCTTCGAACTAGCTGAGGGTAAGCCTGCTATCGCTATAGTCGACAACGATGACTTCAAGAGCGACACACTGACTGGTTCTGGCCAGTCACACCGCACTAATGTCATGTTTGTGCAGCCAGAATAATTTGATACAGAACTTCCTTCCGAGAATCACGAGGATAGACCAGTTCCCGGTGCCAACTTTGCATCAAACCTCTCGACAACTCTCAAAGAGCTCGGAAGTGAAATGCAAAAAGTCAACCCATACAAGACAGCGAAGTGTGGGGAACCACCTCTCAGGAAGCCACCAGCTGATCAAAGTACTCCTCCTCCTGACATATCGGTGCAAAGAATTCGTGGTGTGATCCATGCATTGGCCAGGGCGCAAGATGACCGAACGAGACCTAAGCCAGAAGAACAGACTGTGCCTGGGTTTTCAGGGTTTCACGCCAGCATGTCAAATGCAGATGAGAAGAGTCGAGCAATATACCACATGACCTATGCCAACCCACCCAGTAAGACAATTCTCAATGATGTGATGTGTAAGGTTGCAAAATCAATCGAAGAAAAAAAGATGCCTTCTGCAATAATTGTTGGTGATCATCCTGTCTACGTGCTCATGCTAGAGTTGAAAAGTGAGAATGCTGAGCTGTTCAGCAAAATCTTACCATTCATGGCACCCTTCCACATCCAAGGTGTGGGAGGTGTGGTGGAGTGGTCTTGCCACTGGCCTGGTAATCCAAAGGTCCCGGGTTCAAATCCCGATGTATCAATGGGAAGATATTATTGGAATGGAATTTGTGCTGTACCTAGTATCAGTGCATTACCACAAGCCCACCGAAACGTCAATAAAATACCCTCATTGTTTCCTGATTAAATAGCACTGTATGAATATTCCCATATTCAAAATATGCTATAGGGGTGCAATGCCTGATGAGTTATCTGCTCAACAGGTGGCGTTGTGTGTGTGTAAGTGTGAGAGTCCGAGTGTAGGGGGTGAGACAGTGAAGCACGGGAACGAGGTGGCTTCAGAGATGGGGTCGTTTCGGGCCATGAGTGAGCACCGTGCTTCATGTGAAGGCAAGATGGCAGGTGCTCGTTGTACTCTACGTGCTTCACATGTCTCACTCCCTAGACTGGAACAAGACCTCACGGGCTTCACTGTTCATTGTAAAGCGGTGAATGTTAAGGCTCTCAGCCTATGCCCGAGAGGAAGTAAGTTGGAATATAGAAAAAAAACAAAAAAAAACAAAAAAAAAATCGTTCATCTACACTATATACAAGAGGTTTAAGGGATCTGGCATCTCAGATGTGTTGGTGGCAGCTGGTGTTATAGCAGACGGGTCTGTTGATCAGGCCCTTCGTGGAAAACATGTTAAGCGTGGGGTTCGCGGCTTGCGACTATTCTACGACTCTGGTCCACCATGTCATAGACAAACGTTTGGAAGATTCCCCTCTATCTGAAGAAGTAAAGGCATCCCTTGCCAAGCTTCGACATCCGATTGATGCACAGGAACTTGCAGATGAACATGCAGAGCTAGAGAGAAATGCTGAGCTGAAGGACCTCGTTGATGCTCTCTTCAAGGACTTTGAAGGTGCCCCACAAGCAGAATACTTGATGTCATTCATGGAAATGGTTGAGGTTCTAACTCAAAATATCCATGCAATCAGAACAAGCAACTGGACTGAGTTCAAGTCCTCACTCAAGCTCATGCTTCCTTTGATGCAAATCTATGATAATGACAAGTATGGTCGGCATCTCCCCGATTTCACCGCAGTGTTTGATACCCTTCCTGTCGATCAGGTTGCATTCATGGAGAGTGGTATGTTTGCAGTCAATGACAGGAAAACCATATTCGTGTGTCGCCCTCGACATATGGATAGAGTCAACAATGAATAAGGGCTCTAAGCTGAAGTCTGGTTGGTTGGTCATTCTGAACAATGAAAAGCAGCTCCTTTCAAACACTCGGAATGTGAATAACATCAATCGGGTGAGAACAAAGGTCCATCGCCATGCTAATCGCAAGAAACAAGGCAAAGGGAAGCATGCTGATTGCTCGTTGAGTAAAATGAAGAAGGATGAACAAGCTGTACAGGATATAAGCGCATGTCTCATTGAATTCAAGTGTGATCCATTTGACCATACAAACAAGACACTTCGATTCCTACAGTCAGGAATCCCAGCCTCAGACGCTCTCGCTGCCGACTTGAAATCGGCAAAGGAGGATGGCACAAGCAAACTGAAGCAGTTCTTGAATGAGAGAGTGTATTCCAAGACCAAGTCTCTCAACGACAGAGTTCCCCGTAGCAAGCGTTTGAACTTTTCAACTTAGGAATTGAAGAAAGCAGATGGTGAAAACCTGAAGGGAAAGACTGAGGATATGGAGCGTAATGCCTTGGCCTCTGTTCTCGGACTGGTTGAAACGAGTGGTGCCCTCAAACTTCAAGAAGTCCTGCAGCATCGTGTTACAGCCGAGTGCCTTTCCATCTTCAACGTCAATGGAACCATCCGTAAGGCACAAAAAAGCAAGCTTCAACAAAAACTAACTATGACTGTCATTCCAGAGCCTGATGTATACACGTCTATTATTGATATGGGGCTCATCTGGCACCTAACAACTCCTACCATTGAAGACAGAGAGAAGGGAGACGGTACCAAGTATACCTGGGGAGATTATGCAGAGAAGTTGGTGCACTTCGTTCTAACGAGACACATGCATGCTGAGCGCATCATTTGCGTCAATGATTCATATGATCAGAATTACACGATCAAGGACAGTGAGAGAATACTGCGCCAAAAAAAACTGCCAATCAGCAATGTCTTCATGAAGACAGAAGATAAATTTCCTTCTAGTAAAGTTTTCCATGCTCTCCTGGGTAAACCTGAGAACAAAATCCGCCATCAGGCATTTCTTCAAACGTAATTCCAGAGAACAGCAGCAACAACTAGCACCGAGATCATCTACTGTGTAGTTGGTAGCACTGCAAAGAATCTCACCACAGGCAAGCTTGTGCCAGAGCTCAAATGCTCCCATGCAGAGGCAGGTACGGCAATGCTCACCATATATAGTGTGCTCCGGTCAGACAGCTACACAGCAGCTGTCGTTCTTGACACAGAGGACACAGACAACTACGTGCAAGTGGCATATGTTGCTCAGAAGACAACAGGAATCCTGTGTGTGAAACGCAAACGTCAGCTTATCGATGCCCGATGTTTGTGCAGTGAGGCAATGGCTGCATCCATCACACCACATCATGTCCTCACTGGGTGTGACCACAACTCTGGCTTCTATGGAGCAAGCAAGAAGCTCATCGCAGATCGTCTGGAGAAGTCTAAAGAGGCACACGACCTGCTAGCAGCATGTGGTACACAGCTCCTAGTCACAGAACAGGTCATCAGTGATTTGGAGCGGTTTGTCATTCGATATGTCTATGGTGATACCACAAGCAAGACCCTGGGAGATGCGAGGGCAGCGAAGTGGAGAGCTCAAAAGAAAAAAAAAGCACTATCCAACTTGTGCCTGACTTGGACAGTCTCCGTCCACACTTGGAGCGTGCAAACTATCTTGCATATTTGCAAAAGCATTACCAGCTCCAAAGTCACCCCTCACCGATCAGCCATGGATGGCATCTTGTAAATGGCCTATGTCTGCCTGTCCGTTCAACCCAGCCCCCACTTCCCCCATCCATACCACTACCTACAAATCCGCAGGCAGAGAACAACAGTGATGATAGCAGCGAAAGTGAGGACAGTGATTCTGATAGTGGCTCATACAGTGAATCATGTAGTGACAGTGAAGTGGCAGATTAGTATGTACAATTAGTATAATACAATACAATAACAATACAATATACAATACAATACAATACAATAACCATTCCAGTGGATTTGTAATGCCAGAATTAGTGAAAAAGGACACCTCATTCGTCCTTGTAGCTCATCTGATGCCAGAGATATTACACTTCATGTTTTTCAAGATGGCGTTGGCGGCCATTTTGAATATTGGGCTCTAGCAGAGTTAGCCGTCATTTTTCAGAGGGGCATAGGAGCTAATTTTCTTTAAAATGGTTCAGGTTGTCAAATCCATCGAGAGAAAAAGGTAGGAACAAAATGGTCACGGATTCCAAGCAAATGACCCTACTACTGGTGGAGACTCGCCGCCTTTGGTCTCAGTGGAGCCGGGACAACGCCCGCAGCTGGCGCGAGGCCCAAGGCTCGGGGGCATGCCAAACCAAGAAGCCCTCACAGCCAAAGGTCTCCCAAGTCCCCCAATCCACCACCACCAAGGTGGACCCCAAATTCCGTATCCAGAGGCTGGTCAACACCCGGCAGCAGTGGTCAGATTGGAGCCGTGAGAAAGCCCGTAGGTGGCGAGATACGAAAGGCTTGGGGATATGCTTAGCCAAGAAGCCTTCCTCACTGAAGGACCCGAAAACAACTTGTACAAAAAGAGTCCCTCAGCAGACTTTGAGCTCCGGCAATAAATAACGCAACTCCCCTCACTCCTTCCCTGCCAAAAGCTAGTGGGTGGGGGTCATGGCATCCGTTCTCCAGCCCTTGTCCTCAAATCAAAAGCAACACCCCTAGCAATCGTATCAGTAGGTTGGTCGAGACTCGCCGCCGATGGTCACTGTGCGGCCGGGAGAACGCCCATAGTTGGCAGGAGGCAATCTGTTCCCCCCATACCACTGCGGAGTCACCCCATGTATACGATCACACTCGGTGGACACTCACAGGCGGGAAGGCCGCAAAACCGGGCGAGAAGGCAGCAGAAAAGGGCAGGGAAAGACAGTTCATTGCTCAAAAGGAAAGAGGTCCCCCTAAGTGCAGTCTCTCCCTGAATGACCTCCCCCCAAATGATCTGCATCGCCGCCGCCAGGAAAAGACATACTTCCGAGGGCAGTGACTCCTCAATAACCCGGCGTACCAAAGAGACGGAGGAGGCCTCGGACCCTACTTCCTGGCTGGTGAGGATCAGCGAGGACGGAGGCGGGTCTATTGAGCGGCACACAACTTTGGAGAGTCCCCCACAAGTGCCGTATTATTATAGAGTCCCCAGCAAGGTCCCTAAAGTCCCCCGCAAGGGTCTGAATTATTATAGTCCCCCGAAAGGGCCCGTATTCTTATAGATTCCGCTGAGAGGAGCCCTAATTATTATAGAGTTCCCCGAAAGGGCCGTATTATTATAGAGTTCCCCGAAAGGGCCGTATTATTATAGAGTTCCCCGAAAGGGCCGTAGTATTATAGAGTCCCTGAAAGGGCAATATATTATTTAGCGATGAATCTTCATAATCTCTGTATGATCTTACTTTTCAGGACTTATATTATACTCTTATATCATAATTATATTCTCATATACTTTATTTAATCGTGTCTCTGAAAAAAAAAATGTATTGATCGGCTGATGGTAACCAGAATATTATGGTAATTACGTCATCGTGCTAGGTGTTGATGTCTAATCCCTCTTTTTACTTTTCAGAACTAATTTATTGTCAACTGGCTCAATTTCATCATGTCTCATAAATGGGAGATTTCCACTTAAGAGGGATTTTTTTCTGGACCTCCTTCTCCCTCATGTTTAGCTCCATTAGTTTTGAGATATTATGACGTTCGGCCAGGACATTATTCTACCGAAAAATGTACACATTTGTCTTGAAGGAGGTTTTGAGAGTATTTATAGAAGCTTGATGGAGGCCTAGGGAGCAAACTAAAAATGTCCCCTTAACCCTTTCAGTTCAGCACCGGTGACGTCTATTTAAATCGAGTTCAGCTCCATTTAGACAATTTTGTGCAGCTTAGGAAAGATATATGGTAGCGAAAAGGATTAGTCCTGAGATAGTCTGCAGCCTTTTAATCAGTACCGTAGGCCGGCCTAGACGTGCCGTTTTGCCCAAAATCAAAACCCAACTCTGCGATGGGTTACCATCATCACTTACTTAGTTATGGTAGTCCATCGTAGTCCGATGATGACGTTCCCTTCCTGCAAAGCAGGAAGAAAAATCCTGTGCATAGAAGAGTTTAGAGTGCCGAGGGAGGTGCGCAGTTCCAACTTCACTATCTTGGTACTAAACAGGGGTTGCTGATGGCAAGGGGGTGACCCAAGACGACCAGCTCCTGCTCAATATTGCAGGGGACTGCCGGGATTCCAGTTTGTCGGAAACCGCCAGGACGTGACCCCAACGTCTGCTTTTCTCTCAGGGTGTGCTCCCCTAGCCTTTGTCTTACTAGACTAAACCACAAGGCAATGGGTGTTTGCGGTTGTTGGTAGATGACAAGGATGCACATCATACCTCTGGGGGCCACCGCATGCCCCGAGATCCCCTATTGATTTAGCCTGGGGTCGCAAGACACACAGTTACCGTGTGTGGCTCCGGGGAGGCACAATATGAGTCTTGGTGATGGAGAGGCTATGTACCGGCAGAGGGAGACTTACGCACTCAGCTCCCCTTTTCACCACAAGGGTTAGCCAGCGGAAGCAGCTGAAAGCGAGAATTGCATGCAAGCAAGCAGCACTACACCAACATGCTACTGCACTAGTCGCATCACATCACCCTGTGTGATAACACCTTCCTTACCTCCCCGTCCTCATTCAGACCCCTCCCGCCCTCGCCACTGCCCGCTAACCTTTCCTACCTCCCCGTCCTCATTCAGACTCCCCTCCTGCCCTCGCCACTGTCCGCTAACCTTTCCTACCTCCCCGTCCTCATTCAGGCTCCCCTCCTGCCCTCGCCACTGCCCGCTAACCTTTCCTACCTCCCTGTCCTCATTCAGACTCCCCTCCTGCCCTCGCCACTGTCTGCTAACCTTTCCTACCTCCCCGTCCTCATTCAGACTCCCCTCCTGCCCTCGCCACTGTCCGCTAACCTTTCCTACCTCCCCGTCCTCATTCAGACTCCCCTCCTGCCCTCGCCACTGCCCGCTAACCTTTCCTACCTACCCATCCTCATTCAGACCCCTCCCGCTCTCGCCACTGCCCGCTAACCTTCCCTACCTCCCCGTCCTCATTCAGACTCCCCTCCCCCCCTCGCCACTGCCCGCTAACCTTTCCTACCTCCCCGTCCTCATTCAGTAGTGATGACCATCATCACTACTACTAGTACTATAACCATAATATTTACTACTGTCATCATCATCACTACCATCATCATTACTACGGTCATCATCATCACTACAACTACAACCATCATCACTACTATTATCACCATCATCACTATTATTACCATCATCCCCACTATTACTATCATCACTTCTAATGTCAACTAAACTAACTTAACCTAACAGATGAGGGGCGAGATATTTTCGGCCCCAGAACAAATGCGTTCTGTGTGTGAGCCCCTTCGGGGCACACGCACACGCACTAAGAATGCCATCATTGCTGGGGGGGGGAGAAAATCATATTTTGGACCTAAGATCATAACTATTGCATAAATTCAAAAAATCTTTTTTGACTGACGTTCGCATTCACCCAACAAATGTTTGTGTGAAATTTGGTGAAAATCCGTCCAACGGTCTAGGAGGAGTTTCGGGACAGACGGACGACGACCGACATTTTTTTCCGGTGGTACCCAATATACGGTGGGGGGGGGGGGGGGATACCAAATTCTGCTTACGCAGAGTTGATAAAACACACACACACAATGTATACAAACTGTAATCAAACTGAAGTGAAAACAAGCGAAAAAAAAGAAGGCAGAGAGAGGAATGGAAAGTGTAAATATTATGACTTGGCAGTATCTCACAAGCCCCACGGTATACAGAGGGGAGACACTGTTTTATCAACCTCTTCTGTACCGGTGACGGCTTTTCTATTCTATTTTACCTACATTTAGACGATGTTATGAAGCTTAGGAAGGATGTATGGTAGGTAAAAGGATTAATTGAGATCTCCCCTTTCTCTTTCTCTCCTTTTCTCCCTTTCTCTGGCTTGTATCCATTCGGCCCCATTCAGCCAACTGTTGGAAGACGTTTATCCCCATTCAGGTGTGGATTTCTTCCTGGCGAGCGATAGCGAGCCAGTATTGCATGGAGAAATCCGGCTTCGCCGGAGACATTTTTCTATCGAAAAAATGTACAAATTTAGCTTGCTGTAAAAACGAAATATATATATATGCTGGCACGCTACCGCTCGCCAGGAAAATATTGACACCTGGATGGCGGTGTAAACGTCTTAAAATAGTAGGCTGAATGGGGCCGAATGGATACAACCTGGAGAGAGAGTGAGAAAGAGAGAAAAAAAACGAGGTGGGCTCCCTTAACTCTTTACCAGGGATACTAAATCAAAACACAACATACCGGTAGATCCGTTCTCAAGAGTCCGTTAGAATGTCACTCGATAGATCCGTTCTCAAGAGTCCGTTAGAATGTCACTCGATAGATCCGTTCTCAAGAGTCCGTTAGAGTGTCACTCGATAGATCCGTTCTCAAGAGTCCGTTAGAATGTCACTCGATAGATCCGTTCTCAAGAGTCCGTTAGAATGTCACTCAATAGATCCGTTCTCAAGAGTCCGTTAGAATGTCACTCGATAGATCCGTTCTCAAGAGTCCGTTAGAATGTCACTCGATAGATCCGTTCTCAAGAGTCCGTTAGAATGTCACTCGATAGATCCGTTCTCAAGAGTCCGTTAGAATGTCACAAAAGTAAAGAATCGTAGAATAATGCCACAATCTTAACCCTTTCAAGCTCCAATACGCGTTTCTGTTCTGTTTCTGGCTACTATTAGGCGATTTTATTCAGATTAGTAACGGTATATGGAAGTCAAAAGGTTGATTGAGATAGTATTTACCCTTTTAATACCCACAGATCCTTCCTAAGCTGCATTAAACCGTCTAATGATAGCCAAAATAAACTACTAAAACGCGTCAGAGCTTCAAAGGGTTAAGAATATAGCTCTAAAATGGTTGAAATCTCTAAAATATGGCTCTAAAATGTTTGAAAACTCTATATGGCTCTAAAATGTCTGAAATCTCTAAAATATGGCTCTAAAATGTTTGAAATCTCTAGAATATGGCTCTAAAAAATGTTTGAAATCTCTAGAATATTGCTATAAAATGTCTGAAATCTCTAGAATATCGCTCTAAAATGTCTGAAATCTCTAGAATATCGCTCTAAAATGTCTGAAATCTCTAGAATATGACTAAAATGTTTGAAATCTCTAGAATATGGCTCTAAAATGTCTGAAACCTCTCGAATATGGTTTTTAAATGTCTGAAATATCCAAAATATAACTAAAATGTCTGAAATATCTATATGACTAAAATGTCTGAAATATCTAGAATATTGCTCTAAAATGCCTGAAATATCTCGAATATGGCTCGAAAATGTCTGAAACCTCTAGAATGTGGCTCGAAAATGTCTGAAACCTCTCGAATATGGCTTTTAAATGTCTGAAATCTCCAAAATATAACTCTAAAATGTCTGAAATCTCATAGAATATCGCTAGGAATGATGTCGCTAGATGTAAATAATTGCCGCTAGATAGACGTAAATAATTGCCGCTAGATAGACGTAAATAATTGCCGCTAGATAGACGTAAATACGGTACCTATAAGGGGACAGTGGTTATATTTTTGGTCTATATATTTATATATTCATTTGTTTTAGTTTCCTCCCTAGACCTCCATTAAACTTGATTAAAACGTCCATTAGATCCCCCTTCTAGATTAATTTGTACATTTTTCGGTAGAGAAAATGTCCCGGTCGAAGGCCAGTTCTTCCAAAATTACAGGCTCACTATCGTTCGCCAGGAAAAATATGGACACCTAAATAGCACGAAAGGTCTTAATATTGACAAAGAAATGGGGCGAAGGGTCTTAAAATCGCCAAACTAATGGGCCTAACGTCTTAAAATCTGAAAACTAAGGGGGCTAAACATGAGGAAGAAGGGGGCCCAGAAAAGCGACTCATCTCCCCTTAAACATAGCGGTAAAGTAGCTAAATTGGTAACACTGTTCTTTACCTGTGCCGTTTTATTATCCCCACTAAAGACAGTGCACGACGACTTATACAGACTAATAGCACACATAACAAAGCCACTCCAACAGCTTCCTCTCTCTCTCCAACACCCCTTCCCCCCTCTCTACACTCTTCAGAAAATAGGAAAAGTAGAAAGTAGCTACGAGGTGCCGTTGTAAAGGCTACGAGGTACGTTCAGCTGACCTGACGGAAAAAGTCTGTTCGCTGTAAGTAGGCGAGAAATCATGACCTCTATCTTTCCTCTGTAACTCAAAAAGAGCTAGAGCAAATTGGCTGTAAATTTCCACATCTATTCCTTGACTGACTCTTCCCAAATGGTAGAAATGTTAGCTCGATTACTCTAGTCATTTTTTAGTGTTTGATAGCGTAATGCATAAGTGCGCGGAATTTTGATGTGAGTATCCTAGGTTCGAGTCCTTGGAGTGCCACATGTATTTGTTGATTTCATTAATTGAGCTTAGATGTGAAGTTGGTTGGTGGAAAAAGCCTAATAGTTACAGAGGTTAGAGGTCATGATTTCTCGCCTACATACAGCGAATAGACTATAGTATGTGATGGTTTCTGTGTGTCTGTCTGTTTGTAATAAGGATTTCTCAAACACTAATGGATAGATTTAGATATCTATCTATCTATCTATTGCCTGACGCCGTGATCCCCGAAGGGGTGGCCACGAACGAACCGCCCCCATGCACCTCTGTCCCCAGTCAGTCGACGCCCCTCCCCCCAACCAGCACCGCCTTCGTTCATGTAGTTCCTCACTCCATCCTTCCACCTCATATTCGGTCTACCTCTCCCCCTCTGTCCCTCCACCTCGCTCTCGTACACCCTCTTAGTCATTCTCTCGCTTTCCATACGTTCCATATGGCCGAACCATCTCAAGTTGTTCCTTTTCACACTTTCCAGCACATCTACCTCCACACCACACCTCCTTCTTACTTCCTCATTAGTCTGTCTATCCCTCCATGTAACTCCGCACGCACTCCTTAAGTAATTCATTTCCACTGCTCTCACTCTTGGTCTGAGTCTCTCAACCAACGTCCATGCTTCGCTTCCGTAAGTCAGTGTCGGGATTACCACACTGTCATGCAAGGACTTCTTCACTTCCATACTGACCACCCTATTTCTTGTTACTGCTTTTAGCGTTCCTACAACCCTGGATTTAGATAGAGCTTAATTATTTATTTTTTCTGGATCTCTCTTCTCCCTCATCCTTAGCCTCATTAGTTATGAAATCTTAAGACTGTTCGCCCCATCATTTTGGCCATTTAAGACCTTTCGCCCAATTTCTTTGTAAACAAGCGGCTCGCTTGGTGTAGTGACTAGCGTCTCGTCTCGGACTTCCACCCAGAAGGCCCGGGTTCGCGCCCACGCTCGGCGCATTAAAGATTTTTCACAAGGACTGAGTCGTTACCATCCCTCATGAGCAAAGGGATGGGGTACAGGACCCCAATGGAAATACGCCTAATCGGCCTTATTGAGCTATCCTTAGCTAGCTTAGCATGCGCTAGCTTTAAGAACTATTATTATTATTATTATTATTATAAAAAACTTTCGTTCCATTTAGGTGTTGATTTTTTCCTGGCGAACGAAAACGAGCCTGCAATTCAGGAGGATACGTTGCTGGTATTTTGTTCAAGCTTAATGGCAGTACATACATATATATGTATTTTTGTTCTGACAGCAAGCTAAATTTGAATATTTTTCAATAGAAAAATTTCTCCGGCGAAGCCGGATTTCTCCATACAATGCTGGCTCGCTTTCGCTCGCCAGGAAGAAATCGACACTTGGATGTAGATAAACGTCTTAAAACAGTTGACTGAATGGGGCCGAATGGATACAAGCCAGGGAAAGAGAAAAAGGAGAGAAAGATAAACAAAAAAGCCGGTGACCCCCCTTAAAAGGGGCCTCAGGCAATTAACGGGCTTCGAACTATCTCACTTAACCCTTTTTACGACCACAGATCCTTCCCAAACTGCGTAAAATCGTCTAAATATAGCTAGAATATAATTAAATAGACGTCGCCGGTACTGAAGAGGTTAACCCCTTCTGTACCGGCGACGTCTTTTTAAGTATATCATAGCTATATGTTGACACTTTTTAAGTATATCATAGCTATATGTTGACACTTTTTAAGTATATCATAGCTATATGTTGACACTTTTAAGTATATCATAGCTATATGTTGACACTTTTTAAGTATATCATAGCTATATGTTGACACTTTTTAAGTATATCATAGCTATATGTTGACACTTTTTAAGTATATCATAGCTATATGTTGACACTTTTTAAGTATATCATAGCTATATGTTGACACTGTTTAAGTATATCATAGCTATATGTTGACACTTTTTAAGTATATCATAGCTATACAGTATGTTGACACTTTTTAAGTATATCATAGCTATATGTTGACACTTTTTAAGTATATCATAGCTATATGTTGACACTTTTTAAGTATATCATAGCTATATGTTGACACTTTTTAAGTATATCATAGCTATATGTTGACACTTTTTAAGTATATCATAGCTATATGTTGACACTTTTTAAGTATATCATAGCTATATGTTGACACTTTTTAAGTATATCATAGCTATATGTTGACACTTTTTAAGTATATCATAGCTATATGTTGACACTTTTTAAGTATATCATAGCTATATGTTGACACTTTTTAAGTATCATAGCTATATGTTGACACTTTTTAAGTATATCATAGCTATATGTTGACACTTTTTAAGTATATCATAGCTATATGTTGACACTTTTAAGTATATCATAGCTATATGTTGACACTTTTTAAGTATATCATAGCTATATGTTGACACTTTTTAAGTATATCATAGCTATATGTTGACACTTTTTAAGTATATCATAGCTATATGTTGACACTTTTTAAGTATATCATAGCTATATGTTGACACTTTTTAAGTATATCATAGCTATATGTTGACACTTTTTAAGTATATCATAGCTATATGTTGACACTTTTTAAGTATATCATAGCTATATGTTGACACTTTTTAAGTATATCATAGCTATATGTTGACACTTTTTAAGTATATCATAGCTATATGTTGACACTTTTTAAGTATATCATAGCTATATGTTGACACTTTTTAAGTATATTATAGCTATATGTTGACACTTTTTAAGTATATCATAGCTATATGTTGACACTTTTTAAGTATATCATAGCTATATGTTGACACTTTTTAAGTATATTATAGCTATATGTTGACACTTTTTAAGTATATCATAGCTATATGTTGACACTTTTTAAGTATATCATAGCTATATGTTGACACTTTTTAAGTATATTATAGCTATATGTTGACACTTTTTAAGTATATCATAGCTATATGTTGACACTTTTGGGCAGCTTAAGGAGGATCTGTGGTAGTAAAAAGGGTTATCATTATTTGGTGCAACGTCTTGTGGGTTATTTTGATATTGTGTTTAATTATTATTGAGGGTTTTAATTGTTTTTTGCCGTTTTCGAACAATGTGTTTTAGTTTACCCCCTAAAATTTGAAAAACGTCTCTCCAAACCCCCCTTCACACTAAAAAGGTCCCCCAGACCCCCTTCAAGCTAAATGTGTACATTTTTCGGTCGAAAAATGTCCCGGCCACAGGCCGGTTTCTCCAAAATTGCAGGCTCGCTATCGCTCGCCCAGGAAAAATCGACACCTTATTGGGTTGAAGCATCATATAATCGCCGAGGAAACGTCTTAAAATCTGCAAGGTAATGGAGTAAAACTGGGAGGATCCAAATTGGCCCGCCCTGCACCTAGTAGGGTTAATTAAGGGTTCATTATCTCAGTGTCCAGAGCCAAGGCCGGTGTCTAAATTGTTGTATTTATATGTTGTGTGTTTTCCTTTGAGCTGAAGACAAAAGAGCATCGCAGGTGACAGATCCTCCGGGTTAATTAAGATCTCTAAGCGTGATATGGGCACTAGCTGGGCTGTAAAGGATGTGTTATTTATATATATATTTTTCTATTTTTCAGGTTAACAAAAATATTAAGGGATAGTGGCTATTGTTTTGGTCTATAAATATATATATTCATATATATTTTTTTGGTCTATAAATATATATATTCATATATATTTGTTTGGTCTATAAATATATATATTCATATATATTTTTTTGGTCTATAAATATATATATTCATATATATTTTTTTGGTCTATAAATATATATATTCATATATATTTTTTTGGTCTATAAATATATATATTCATATATATTATATATACTATCAAGAGCAGTGGATGTTGGTGTATCGCTGAAAAGGGAGGGAATTGAGTGGAAGCTACCTATACTGCTGTTTGCGGATGATACAGTTCTGATGAGTGATAATGAATGGGAGTTGCAGGGTCTGGTAAATGAGTTTGGAACAGTGTGCGAAAAACGGAATTTGAAGGTAAATACGGGGAAGAGCAAGGTTATGGTCTTCGAAAGGGGTGAAGTCACAGAGTGTGAGGTGAAGCTGAACGGTCAGGCTATGGAGATCGTCAACTCTTTTAAGTATCTGGGCAGTGTGTTGAGTAAAGATGGGACTATGGATGAAGAGGTGCGGGAGAGGGTACAACAGGGGAAGAGGGTTGTAGGAATGCTAAAAGCAGTAACAAGAAATAGGGTGGTCAGTATGGAAGTGAAGAAGTCCTTGCATGACAGTGTGGTAATCCCGACACTGACTTACGGAAGCGAAGCATGGACGTTGGTTGAGAGACTCAGACCAAGAGTGAGAGCAGTGGAAATGAATTACTTAAGGAGTGCGTGCGGAGTTACATGGAGGGATAGACAGACTAATGAGGAAGTAAGAAGGAGGTGTGGTGTGGAGGTAGATGTGCTGGAAAGTGTGAAAAGGAACAACTTGAGATGGTTCGGCCATATGGAACGTATGGAAAGCGAGAGAATGACTAAGAGGGTGTACGAGAGCGAGGTGGAGGACAGAGGGGGAGAGGTAGACCGAATATGAGGTGGAAGGATGGAGTGAGGAACTACATGAACGAAGGCGGTGCTGGTTGGGGGGAGGGGCGTCGACTGACTGGGGACAGAGGTGCATGGGGGCGGTTCGTTCGTGGCCACCCCTTCGGGGATCACGGCGTCAGGCAATAGATAGATAGATAGATAGATTCATATATATTGTTTTGGTCTATAAATATATATATTCATATATATTTTTTTGGTCTATAAATATATATATTCATATATATTTTGTTGGTCTATAAATATATATATTCATATATATTTTTTTGGTCTATAAATATATATATTCATATATATTTTTTTGGTCTATAAATATATATATTCATATATATTGTTTTGGTCTATAAATATATATATTCATATATATTTTGGTGGTCTATTGATGTATATATTCATATATATTTTGGTGGTCTATTGATGTATATATTCATATATATTTTGTTTTCCTCGCTAGACCTCCACCAAACTTTTAAAAACACCCCCTAGATCCCCCTTCAAGATAAATTTGTAATTTTTTCGGTAGAAAATTGTCCCGGCTTAAGGCCGGCCAAAGGTCGGTTCCTCTTAAAATTACATGCTCGCTATCGCTCGCCAGGATATGATGATGCCTAAATGGCACGAAAGGTCTTAAAATTGACAAAGAAGGAGTGTGAACAGTCTAAAAATCGCAAAACAAATGGGCCTTATAATCTCCAAAGAAAAGGGGCTAAACATGAGACAGAAGGAGGCCCAGAATAGGGCCCCATCCCCCCTTAACATGATATCATTCTGACCTTGTTGTTAAGTAGGTCGACTATTCTTCAGTGTTCAAGTTTATTTTAGATCTCTAGACACGGCAAGTTAACCAAGCGTACCGGTCATTTGAAAGACGATATTCTCTTAAGGGGAGATTTATACTTCAAGGATTTTTCTGGACCCTTTTCTTCCTCATGTTTAGCCCCATTGCTTATTAAGACGTCCCAATTAGTTTGGTGATTTTAAGATATTTCGCAACATTTCTGTCAATCTTAAGACTTTCGTGTTAATTAGGTGCCGACTTTTTCCTGGCGAGCGATAGCTAGCCTGTAATTCAAGAGGAACCGGCCTTAGGCCGGGAAATTTTTCTCCCGAAAAATTTACAAATTATCTTGAAAGGGAATCAAGGGAGTGTAATATTAAGCTTGATGGAGGTCTAGGGAACAACTAAAAACCTCCCCTTAAACTATATATATTAAACTATATATATTTTCGTTTTATTTTGGTAGGCTAGACTCCTTCACAATGCAGAAATTATGTTCATTTGTTTAACGACATTATTACCTCGAACCACTTCTCTCTCTCTCTCTCTCTCTCTCTCTCTCTCTATCAACTCTCCTCCTCAGATTACATTCCCACCAACAATTTCCAGTATTTCCAGTAGTTCTAGGGTTTTCTTGAATGGAGAACAGCATTAGGCGAATATATTTTCTTTTAGATTTTTTTTTCTTTCTCCATTCTTTCATGTATGTATGTATGTATGTATGTATGTATGTATGTACCCAGGCATATACCCCAGGGGTGGCCGACTCGAGACAGAGCCTGAACAGACACAACATTCAAAGTTCAAATTCTTAGGGTCCGAGGAACCACTTTCGCATTCCCTCGCCTCTGTCTCTGTCTCGTCTAGTAGTTAAATTTTACAAGGGGAGGAGGATTCATAGCCTCCCGCCCCCGAAGTAGGAAAAGTAATGCAGGAAAAGAGACAGACAAAAACGGCTATTGTTGGGTAGAGGATGCCAAACCTCACTCTGGACAGGACCAGCCCTCACCCTATGTAAAATATAAAATCACTAAATTAAATGACTACCTTTCAAAGAGGTTACAATCATAGAGAGTTGTTTCAAAGAGGTTACAATCATAGAGTTGTTTCAAAGAGGTTATAATCATAGAGAGTTGTTTCAAAGAGGTTACAATCATAGAGTTGTTTCAAAGAGGTTACAATCATAGAGAGTTGTTTCAAAGAGGTTACAATCATAGAGAGTTGTTTCAAAGAGGTTACAATCATAGAGTTGTTTCAAAGAGGTTACAATCATAGAGAGTTGTTTCAAAGAGGTTACAATCATAGAGAGTTGTTTCAAAGAGGTTACAATCATAGAGAGTTGTTTCAAAGAGGTTACAATCATAGAGAGTTGTTTCAAAGAGGTTACAATCATAGAGAGTTGTTTCATAAATCAGTATTCCGTCCCTTAGTCTTCGTTACGATATTATATGGTATTGAAACACCCTTGCCACATGCATTAACCACTTCTGTACTGGCGATGACTTTTTTTATTTAACCTTAGCCATATTTAGAAGATGTTGTGCAGTTTAAGGGGAGGTTTCTAGTTTGTTTCCTACTCCTCCAGCAATCTTAAAATTTCAACCCCTTCACCCCCTTTCAAGATAAATTTGTACATTTTTCGGTAGAAAAATGTCCCGGCCGAAGGCCGATACTCTTAAATTACAGGCTCGCTGTCGCTCGCCAGGATAAAATCGACACCTAAATGGCACGAAAGGTCTTAAAATGGACAGAATGGGGCGGACATATCTTAAAAATCACCAAACTAATGGGGCAAACGTCTTAAAATCTCAAAAGCAATGGGGCTAGACATGAGGGAGAAAGGGGTCAAGAAAAAAGTCCCTCAAGTGGAAATCTACCCTTAAGAAGGATCTGTGGTAGTAAAAATGGTTAAAGGAGATAGTTCAAAGGCTGTTAATTGCTGGAGGCACTTTTTATTTTATTTTTCCATTTTTTTGTTTACTATAATCCTTTATTTATAGCCATAACAAAATTCAAAGTACGGCTCTAGTACTGAATGGGTTAACAGTACGGCACTAGTACTGAATGGGTTAACAGTACGGCACTAGTACTGAATGGGTTAACAGTACGGCACTAGTACTGAATGGGTTAACAGTACGGCACAAGTACTGAATGGGTTAACAGTACGGCACTAGTACTGAATGGGTTAACAGTACGGCACTAGTACTGAATGGGTTAACAGTACGGCACTAGTACTGAATGGGTTAACGGTACGGCACAAGTACTGAATGGGTTAACAGTACGGCACAAGTACTGAATGGGTTAACAGTACGGCACTAGTACTGAATGGGTTAACAGTACGGCACTAGTACTGAATGGGTTAACAGTACGGCACTAGTACTGAATGGGTTACAGTACGGCACTAGTACTGAATGGGTTAACAGTACGGCACTAGTACTGAATGGGTTAACAGTACGGCACTAGTACTGAATGGGTTAACAGTACGGCACAAGTACTGAATGGGTTAACAGTACGGCACTAGTACTGAATGGGTTAACAGTACGGCACTAGTACTGAATGGGTTAACAGTACGGCACTAGTACTGAATGGGTTAACAGTACGGCACAAGTACTGAATGGGTTAACAGTACGGCACTAGTACTGAATGGGTTAACAGTACGGCACTAGTACTGAATGGGTTAACGGTACGGCACAAGTACTGAATGGGTTAACAGTACGGCACAAGTACTGAATGGGTTAACAGTACGGCACTAGTACTGAATGGGTTAACCCCTTCACGATTATGAGGCGTTTTAATCTAAAGGGGTCCACCTCGTTATTGTTCACTCTTTCTCTCTCTCTCTCTCTCTGGGTTGTATGCATTCGGCCCCATTCAGCCTACTGTTTGAAGACGTTTACCCCCATCAAGGAGTCAATATTTTCCTGGCGAGCGGTAGCGAGCCAGCATATATATATATATATATATATATATATATATATATATATATATATATATATATATATTTATTTATTTTGACAGCAAGCTAAATTTGTACATTTTTCGATACAAAAATGTGTCCGGCTTTTTCCGTACAATGCTGGCTCGCTATCGCTCGCCAGGAAAAAATCGACACCTGGATGTGGATAAACATCTTAAAACAGTTGGCTTAATGGGGCCGAATGGATACAAGGCAGAGAAAGAGAGAAAGGGAGAGGAAAAAAAAAAAAAAACAGGTGACCCCCCACCATAACCATTTATTCTGACTATCCTTAGACGATTATTTTCAGCTTTGGAAGGCTGTCTATCAATCCAGGGATAAAGCGGTCTCATTGATCGTGTACTCAACCTTTAAGGGGGAGATTTCCACTGGAGGGATTTTTTTTTCTGGACCCCTTTCTTCCTCATGGTTAGCCCCATTGTTTTTGATAGTTTAAGATGTTCGCCCCATTAGTTTGGCGATTTTAAGAACTTTCGCCCAATTTATGTCAATTTTAAGACTTTTCGTGACATATAGGTGTCGATTTTTTCCTGGCGAGCGATAGCGAGCCTGTAATTTAAGAAGAAGCGGCCTTCGGCTGGGAAATTTTTCTGCCGAAAAATGTACAAATTGAAAGGAGGTTTAGGGGCTGTAATGTTAAGCTTGATGGAAGTCTAGGGAACTAACTAAAAACCTCCCCTTAACTGTGTTGGTGGTGTAATGGTTTAGATGCTTATGTTCTGGGTGTGGTGTCCCGAGTTGGAATCCCGGGAGGACCATATATGCTTTCATTAGCTTACTCAAGTACATTGGGGTTTGTAATTGATGATTAATGTTAACCCTTTGAAGCTCTGACGCGTTTTAGCAGTTTATTTTGGCTATCATTAGAGGATTGTATGCAGCTTAGGAAGTATCTGTGGGTATTAAAAGGGTAAATACCATCCCAATCAACCCTTTGACTTCCATATACCGTTACTAATCTGAATTAAATCGTCTAATAGTAGCCAGAAACAGAACAGAAACGCGTCTTGGAGCTTGAAAGGGTTAAGAACGGGGTGCTACTTTAACCCTCTCACACAAAATCGTCTAATAGTAGCCAGAAACAGAACAGAAACGCGTCTTTGAGCTGGAAAGGGTTAAGAACGGGGTGCTACTTTAACCCTCTCACACAAAATCGTCTACTGACAGCCAGAATAACATTAAGGGGAGATTTCCACTTGAGGGATTTTTTTTTTTTACCCCTTTCTCCCTCATGATTAGCCTCGTTGATTTTGAGATTTTAATACGTTCGCCCCAGTAGTTTGGCGATTTTAAGAACTTTCGCCACACTTTTATCAATTTTAAGACCTTTCGTGCCATTTAGGCGTAGTTTTTATTCCTGGCGAGCGATAGCGAGCCTGAAATTTACGAGGAATCGGCCTTAGGCCGGGACATTTTTCTACCGAAAAATTTACAAATTTATCTTGAAAAGGAGTCAAGGAGGTGTAATTTTAAGCTTGATGGAAGTCTAGGGAATAAACTAAAAACCTCCCCTTAAAACCTCCCCTTAAAACCTCCCCTTAAAACCTCCCCTTAACCCTTACTGTACCGGTGCCGTCCTTTTAACTTTATCGGCCCCATTCAGCCAACTGTTTTAAGACTTTTATCCCCATCCAGGTGTCGATTTTTTCCTGGCGAACGATAGCGAGCCAGCATTGCATGGAGAAATCCGGCTTCGCCGGAGAAATTTTTCTATCGAAAAATTTACAAATTTAGCTTGCTGTCAAAACAAAAATATATATATGCTGGCTCGCTACCGCTCGCCAGAAAAATAATGACACCTGGATGGGGGTAAACGTCTTAAACAGTAGGCTAAATGGGGCCGAATGGATACAAGACAGAGAGAGAGGGAGAGAAAGATAAAAAAAAGCGAGGTGGGCCCCCTTAAGCGGTCTCATTTACCCCTCCGACTCCCACAATTTACCCCTCTGACTCCCACAATTTACCCCTCTGACTCCCACAATTTACCCCTCCGACTCCCACAATTTACCCCTCAGACTCCCACAATTTACCCTCTGACTCCCACAATTTACCCTCTGACTCCCACAATTTACCCTCTGACTCCCACAATTTACCCTCTGACTCCCACAATTTACCCCTCAGACTCCCACAATTTACCCCTCTGACTCCCACAATTTACCCTCTGACTCCCACAATTTACCCTCTGACTCCCACAATTTACCCTCTGACTCCCACAATTTACCCTCTGACTCCCACAATTTACCCTCTGACTCCCACAATTTACCCTCTGACTCCCACAATTTACCCTCGGACTCCCACAATTTACCCTCTGACTCCCACAATTTACCCTCTGACTCCCACAATTTACCCTCTGACTCCCACAATTTACCCTCTGACTCCCACAATTTACCCCTCTGACTCCCACAATTTACCCCTCTGACTCCCACAATTTACCCCTCAGACTCCCACAATTTACCCCTCTGACTCCCACAATTTACCCCTCTGACTCCCACAATTTACCCCTCTGACTCCCACAATTTACCCCTCTGACTCCCACAATTTACCCCTCTGACTCCCACAATTTACCCCTCCGACTCCCACAATTTACCCCTCTGACTCCCACAATTTACCCCTCAGACTCCCACAATTTACCCCTCTGACTCCCACAATTTACCCCTCCGACTCCCACAATTTACCCCTCTGACTCCCACAATTTACCCCTCTGACTCCCACAATTTACCCCTCCGACTCCCACAATTTACCCCTCAGACTCCCACAATTTACCCCTCTGACTCCCACAATTTACCCCTCAGACTCCCACAATTTACCCCTCTGACTCCCACAATTTACCCCTCAGACTCCCACAATTTACCCCTCTGACTCCCACAATTTACCCCTCAGACTCCCACAATTTACCCCTCCGACTCCCACAATTTACCCCTCAGACTCCCACAATTTACCCCTCAGACTCCCACAATTTACCCCTCTGACTCCCACAATTTACCCCTCTGACTCCCACAATTTACCCCTCAGACTCCCACAATTTACTCCTCAGACTCCCACAATTTACCCCTCAGACTCCCACAATTTACCCCTCTGACTCCCACAATTTACCCCTCTGACTCCCACAATTCCTCCCAAAACTGATTATAATCTTCTACTGGTAACCAGAGTAACATTAACCCTTTCAGTACCGGTGTCGTCCTTTTAACTTTATTCTGGCCACTATTAGACGATTTTATTCAGTTTATAAAGGGTCTCCAGCAATTAACAGGCTGCGAACTAGCTCACATAACCGTTTTTACTACCACAGATCCTTCTTAAACTGCAGAAAATCCTCTAAATCTAGCTAGTCTCCGGTACGGAAGGGGTTAAGAAGCGCACCTACGGTACAGTCGGCCTAATAAGTGATGACTCGCCACCAAGTATATTTTGATCAGTAATTGGTATCCGCACTATCTAAACTCGATTCATTCATTTCGAGTGAGATATACAAACATGTTCCTACACTTACCCACCCTACTCAACAACTGACAGACATTAATACAGACAGAGCGAGCCAAACGTAATGACAGCTGAGTCATGACTTATTAGCGCAACTGTACAAATGACAGACAAAGGAGCGTTGAACCCCCACTCTGACAGTACCCCCCACACCCCCCCAGTGTTGCCAATGTAGCTACTTTCCCGCTAGATCTGACAGTACCCCCCACACCCCCCCCAGTGTTGCCAATGTAGCTACTTTCCCGCTAGATCTAGAGGTATTTATGTCGATCTAGAGGCAACCGTTTACATCTAGCAACATGAATTCTAGCGACTTGCGAGTTTCGTTCTATGAGGAAGTTGGAGCCGTAGACATCGATCTTTAGCAGAATTACCAGCTAAAATGTGGTTGCAGTAGATATATAAATGTGGTTGCAGTAGATATATAAAGGTGGTTGCAGTAGATATATAAAGGTGGTTGCAGTAGATATATAAATGTGGTTGCAGTAGATATATAAATGTGGATGCAGTAGATATATAAATGTGGTTGCAGTAGATATATAAATGTGGTTGCAGTAGATATATAAATGTGGTTGCAGTAGATATATAAATGTGGTTGCAGTAGATATATAAATGTGGTTGCAGTAGATATATAAAGGTGGTTGCAGTAGATATATAAATGTGGATGCAGTAGATATATAAATGTGGTTGCAGTAGATATATAAATGTGGTTGCAGTAGATATATAAAATTTAAAGTCCAATTCAACATACTCTTTAGCCATCAGAAGCCCACATTATCATTACATGTTTGTTTACTATCGATGGCTACAGCTCCAACTTCCTTATAGAACAAAACTCGCAACAGGAATTCTAGCGATAAACTGGAGATCTGAGCCATTTAAGGGGAGGTTTTTAGTTGATTCCCTAGAATTCCATCAAGCTTAAAATTACTCCCCCTTGACCCCCTTTCAAGATAAATTTGTAAATTTTTCGGTAGGAAAATGTCCCGGCCGAAGGCCGGTTCTCCTTAAATTACAGGCTCGCTATCGCTCGCCAGGAAAAAATCGACACCTAATTGGCACGAATGGTCTTAAAATTGACAGAAATGGGGCGAGGGTTCTTAAAATCCCCAAACTAATGGGGCAAGCGTCTTTAAATCTCACAAGCAATGGGGCTAAACATGAGGGAGAAAGAGGTTCAGAAAAATATCCTCCAGGTGGAAATCTGCCCTTAACCCCATCAGTGCCGGTGGTATCCTGTCCATCATATTCCGACAACTATTAGGCGGTTCCACTAAGCTTAGGAAGGAGGAGGATGTCGACCCGTTTACAGATGACAGACTATCGCAGACCTTAAGGGGAGGCAGACCGTTTTTCTGGACCCCCTTCTCCCTAATGTTTAGCCCCACTAGTTTTTGAGATTATAAGACGTTCGGCCCATTAGTTTGGTGATTTTAACACCTTTCGCCCCATTTCGTTGTCAATTTTAAGACCTTTCGTGCCATTTATGTGTCGATTATTTCCTGGCGAGCGATAGCGAGCCTGCAATTTTAAGAGGAATCGGCCTTCGGCCGGGACATTTTTCTACTGAAAAATATACAAATTTATCTTGAAGGGAGGAAACTAGAAAAATCATGAATACATGCAAAAATTGCCCAAAAAGTGAACCATCCCCCTTAAAAAGTGAACCATCCCCCTTAAAAAGTGAACCATCCCCCTTAAAAAGTGAACCATCCCCCTTAAAAAGTGAACCATCCCACCTTAAAAAGGACCTAGGTTAATAAGAGTGTTTATGGAGATGGTATTTACCCCTTCGGATCCTAGAGGTAGATTACAAGCTAAAGAAAATCGTCTAATGGTAACCAGAATAAGATGAACCCTCTCACGTTTATGACGCAATTTTGAGCCTATTGGGGATACTTTAAAGCCTTTGTTACCATCAGGGGTATTTAGAAACCTTTAGTTTAGTTACTTCAACCTCTGCAGTTGTCTTTGAGTTAGCTGTGTTGAGCCTATTGGGGATACTTTAAAACCTTTGTTACCATCAGGGGTATTTAGAAACCTTTAGTTTAGTTACTTCAACCTCTGCAGTTGTCTTTGAGTTAGCTGTGTTGAGCCTATTGGGGATACTTTAAAACCTTTGTTACCATCAGGGGTATTTAGAAACCTTTAGTTTAGTTACTTCAACCTCTGCAGTTGTCTTTGAGTTAGCTGTGTTGAGCCTATTGGGGATACTTTAAAGCCTTTGTTACCATCAGGGGTATTTAGAAACCTTTAGTTTAGTTACTTCAACCTCTGCAGTTGTCTTTGAGTTAGCTGTGGGCAGAAAAATAATTTTGGAGAGGTAATTATAAGTGAGAGAACTCTATTTATTATTGCTAATCTGGCAACCTCTGCGTCATAAAAAACAAACTTAAGGCTCCCCTTCTCCCTTATGTTTAGCCCCGTTAGTTTTGATATTTTAAGACCTTTCGCCCTTATTGTTTGTTAATATTAACACTGTGTCATTTAAGTGTCGATTTTATTTCCTGGCGAGCGATAGCGAGCCTGTAGTTTAGGAGGAACCTGCCTTAAGGGGAGATTTCCACTTGGACTTTTTTCTTGACTCCTTGCTCCCTCATGTCTAGCTCCCTTGCTTTTGAGATTTTAAGACGTTCGCCACATTAGTTTGGCGATTTTAAGAATTTACGCCCCATTCTGGTAATTTTAAGATCTTTCGTGCCATTGAGGTGTCGATTTTATCCTGGCGAGCGATAGCGAGCCTGTAATTTAAGAGTAACCGTCCTTCGGCCGGGACATTTTTCTACCGAAAAATGTACAAATTTATCTTGAAAGGGGGTCAAGGGGATGACATTTTTAGATTGCTGGAGGAGTAGGAAACAAACTAGAAACCTCCCCGTAAGTGTACTGTAGTGTACACTCGACAAAAACAAATATCTTTACACTGGTGAGCTGTACAGTATATAGCCTACTCTTTTGACTATGCGGAAGAGACTCGTCACAGGCAACCTGCTCTTTGTCTCCCTCGCTCACATATAAAAAAAAAAAAATAATAATAAAAAAAAACAGATAAAACCGAACGTAATGGCAACTGAGACATGACTTATTACAGACAAAGGAGCGTTGAACCCCCACCCCTCCAGTACCAGCCTAGGACACATTAAGGGGGTAGTGCTTGCTTATTAGTCTACTGTATAATTATATATTTATTCATTTATTTATTTTTCAGTTTCCTCGCTAGACCTCAATATTTAAAAAGTACCCCCTAAGCCTTTCAAGATACATTTGTACATTTTTCGGTAGAAAAATTTACCGGCCTTCTAATATTAGAGGCTCGCTTTCGCTCGCCAAGAAAAAATCGATACCTAAATGGCACGAACGGTCTTAATATTGACGAAGAAATTAGGCGAAAGGTCTCCAAACCGCCAAACTATCGGAACGAACGTCTTAAGATCTCAAAACAATAATGCTAAACATGAGGGAGAAGGGGGACCAGAAACAGCGACTACCTCCCCTTAAGCTCGGGTGTACTGGCATCTCCCCCGGGGTCCATTAATAGAAGCAGGGGAGTGACGTAGAAATGACGTGTGTGAATCCGTTACGCACCACATGCCGGAAATGGCCGGGAATACTAAGGAGGCGGGGGAAAAACACCTACACCTGCTCAAAGACAATCAATCAGCTCAGGTGAAAGTATTAACCCCTTCTGTACCGGTGATGTCTTTTAAGTTTATGCTAGACTATTTTGGGCAGTTCATGAAGGAGCTGTGGTAGTAAAAACGGTTAAGTGAGATAGTTCGAAGCCTGTTTATTACTGGAGGACCTTTCTAAACTGTTTATTGCTGGAGGACCTTTCTAAACTGTTTATTGCTGGAGGACCTTTCTGAACTGTTTATTGCTGGAGGACCTTTCTAAACTGTTTATTGCTGGAGGACCTTTCTAAACTGTTTATTGCTGGAGGACCTTTCTAAACTGTTTATTGCTGGAGGACCTTTCTAAACTGTTTATTGCTGGAGGACCTTTCTAAACTGTTTATTGCTGGAGGACCTTTCTAAACTGTTTATTGCTGGAGGACCTTTCTAAACTGAATAAAATAGTCTAATAGTCTAATAGTGGCCAGAATAAAGTAAACAAGACGTCGCCGGTACAGAAGGGGTTAAGGGGAGGTTTTTAGTTTGCTCCCTAGACCTTCCATCAAGCTTTAAACAAAATACCCCCAAGACCCCCCTTCGAAATCTATTTGTACATTGTTCGGTAGCAAAATGTTCGGGCCAAAGGCCGACTCTTCCTAAATTACAGGCTGGCTTTCGCTCGCCAAGAACAAATCGAAACCTAATGGCACTCAAAATTAAAAAAATTAAAAAAATTAGACAAAAGTTTTTAAAATCACCAAACTAATGGGGAGAACGTTTTAAAAGTGATATAGTGGGATCAAGAACGATAGGGAGCTTTAAGAAAAAATTGGATAAGCATATGGACGAGAAGGGTTGGGTGTGAAGGGGATCAGCCGGGTTGGGCCAATCAGCGCTCTGCAGACCCCCGTAATCCTGCGTTAATCTCTAACCGGTTTGGTAAGATGATCCTCAGGGTATTAGAGTGTTGAGCCTATAATTGGGCTTTGTAATTGGGGTTGTGTGGGACAGGGATCTGCCTTGCTTAGGCCAATCGGCTTTCTGCAGACTCCCATTTTCTTATGTTCTTATGTTCTTATGTTCTAAAACCTCAGAACTAATGGGGTTATGCATGAGGAAAAGGTGGGTCCAGAAAATATACTCTGAAGTCAAATGCCCCCGTGAGGGATAAGCCTTTACAACGGCACCTCGTATCTACTTTCCGAAGAGTGGTGAGAGGGGAGAAGGGGTTTTGGAGGGAGAGGAAGCTGTTGGAGTGGCTTTGTTATGTGTGTTATTAGTCTGTATACGTCAGGTGAAGGTATTGAAGGATAAACCTTTACAACGGCACCTCGTGTCTACTCTCCGAAGAGTGTTGAGAGGGGAGAAGGGGTGTTGGAGAGAAAGGAAGCTGTTGGAGTGGCTTTGTTGTATATGTTATTAGTCTGTATACGTCAGGTGAAGGTATTGAAGGATAAGCCTTTACAACGGCACCTCGTGTCTACTGTACTTTCCGAAGTGTGTTGAGAGGGGAGAAGGGGTGTTGGAGAGAAAGGAAGCTGTTGGAGTGGCTTTGTTATGTGTGTTATTAGTCTGTATACGTCAGGTGAAGGTATTGAAGGATAAGCCTTTACAACGGCACCTCGTGTCTACTGTACTTTCCGAAGAGTGTTGAGAGGGGAGAAGGGGTGTTGGAGAGAAAGGAAGCTGTTGGAGTGGCTTTGTTGTATATGCTATTAGTCTGTATACGTCAGGTGAAGGTATTGAAGGATAAACCTTTACAACGGCACCTCGTATCTGCTGTACTTTCCGAAGAGTGTTGAGAGGGGAGAAGGGGAGTTGGCGTATCGTGATATTTACCTTACTGGCAAACGCAGAGTAATATTATCACTACTCTGTGTGTGTATGTGTGTGTGAGTGAGAGAGAGAGAGAGAGAGCATGTGTGTGTGTGAAAGAGAGAGAGCGTGTGTGTGTGAAAGAGCATGTGTCTGAGTGAAAGAGAGAGAGAGCGTGTGTGTATGTGTGTGTTTGCAAAATATCTCCAGAACGAATATATAACTATTTAACTAAACTTTATAATACATTTAGTTTAGTACCCGATAGATAACAAACCATTTTCTTTTGATGACATTTTTAGACGTTCGGCCCATTAGTTGGCGATATTAACACCTTTCGCCCCATTTGGCGATATTAACACCTTTCGCCCCATTTCGTTGTCAATATTAAGACCTTTCATGCCATTTAGGTATTGATTGTTAACATCGTTCCTAACACAAATAACATCCCAAATGAAATTAATGAAAGCCTTCCAGGATTCGAACCTAGGATATCACATACAGAACTTACACACTCTAACCATTACACCATCAAGTCTTAACAATATGCAAACATCTCGGTACGTAGAATAATGCTTGGCGCACTGTTTCAATTGGCATCAGCAGCCTTTAATACATCCAAATCAGTTTGTATAAGGGTAAGAGAGAGAGCGAGAGTGAGAGAGAGAGAGAGAGTGAGAGATAGAGAGACAGAGAGAGAATAAGGTCATCGCAGCACTCTATATAAACCTTTTAGCAGACGACCTGACACAAACACTGAGTGTGATATGGCGTGGAGAGCTAATGGGTCTGAAAAACAATGCATTATATAATGTACCTACTGATAACTATGTGTGTGTGTGTGTGTGTGTCGGGGGGGGGGGGGAGATGTAACAAGGATCTGCAAGCTGTAACTTATATATATACCGGTATACTGTATATATATATATACTGTATATATACAGTATATGTGGGTGATGGCTGTCCCTATCCAGAGTGAGGTTTGGCATCCTCTACCCAACCTTAGCCGTTTATGTCTGTCTCTTTTACTGTCTTACTTTTCCTTCTGGGAGCAGGAGGCTAGGAATCCTCCTCCCCTTGTAAAATTATCCTACTCAACGAGACAGAGAAATGGGCGATGGAATACGAAAGTTGGCCCGGAAGCAGACAATAATTACCAACGCCTTCAAACTCAGGAATTTCAAACTATATAATATTATAATGTTTCAGCCCAGAATCGGAATCATGACAAATCTGTTCTTCGACTTGCCAAAAACTCTTGTATCAATATCAAATGTAATTAACTTTCTAACTCTGGTTCTTCTGGCATCAAGCCAAAAACCTCTCCCCCAATATTACTTCCTCGTCTATCCCTTCTCTTTTCAACTCCAATGGCACCACCGTCACTTCTTCCTGACAAAGCTGAGCTTTTTGCACAAACTTTCGCAAAAATTTCCACCTTGGATGATTCCGGTGCTATTCCTCCCTCTCCAACCCTATCTCTTTTACTTATGCCTAATATCTTAATCTCTTCAAAGCTTTCTCTGGGCTTCATACTAAGAAAGTGATCGGACCGGATGGTTTTCCTCCGGTCATACTCAAAAACAGTTCTTCCGTGCTGATTCCCTGCCTGTCGCTGTCTTTTCTCTAACATCTTCCCTTCTTGTTGGCAGTTTGCTCTCATTCAACCTGTCCCGAAGAAGTGTTACCGCTCTCAACCCTCCAACTATCGTCCAAGAGTCATTTCTTGCATCTCTAAAAATGTAATCTATACGTTATTCAAAATGTCTTAAGCATTAATCATGCCATAATCTACTTTCAGATAGCCAGTATGGTTTCCTTAACCCCTACTGTACCAGAGGGTATTACTATAAATGTACCTTCCAGTACCAAGCAGTGTGACCAAAATGGCTTAAACGATGAGAGAGCGCAACCTATCACCCCGAAAGCTGGACGAGTACTGAGCCATCCTGCCCGTGGGACCTTAGATACACACTGAGAAGTACTACCAAGGTCTCAAAGCAGTGTTTACAAGTCGCGGTGCCTGGTACCGCTCGGTACAAGGACCGAATATTGGTGACGGACGTCGTACAGCGCTGGTACTGGCGAGTGACTTTCTTACTGTCGGCCAATGTACATCGCTGGTACAGTAAGGGTTAAGGGTCGCTCTACTGGTGATCTCCTTTCTTATCTTACCAACTCTTGGTCATCCTCCTGTCGAGACCTCCTGTCGAGACCTTTTCCATGGTATTAGACATATTGAAGGCCTCCGATAGAGTCTGGCACAAATTTTTAACTTCTAAACTACCCTCCTTCAGTTTCAGTCCCTTTATCTATGCCTGTATCTCTAATTTCCGTCCTTGCCATTCCATAGGAAATAGGAAAAGGTTAAATATTCCTAATCACGCCGTGGTCGAGTTAATTAAAGCATGGACTCTCGTCCTGACTGTCAGTGGTTCGATTCCCGGCTGAAACTAATTATATTTAGTTGCTCAAATGTATTTGTGAGATACACTTAATATATAAAATATCCTTAAACATTACGTGTATACAATTACGTCGTCTGTTTGTGAAAGTTGTTATAATGTTCCCATACTGTCAGTTCTAGTGACATTTCTCTGTATACTCATTGTTTTCAGAGTACAAAGGAGTACAAAGGAAATCAAGCAACAACAGATCTAGTGACCCTTCTAGGTTGCTTGTCCTCCAAAACACTGAGGATCAAGTGTCCAAACAGTGGTTTAGAGTGGGTAACAGTAGTCTAGCTTCCTGATATACCAAACTCCAACGCTACCATAGTCTATTTCCACTTCTATTATAGGGTTTATCCATTAATGAGATAGGCCTTCCTTTAACAAAAGTATACCGGTATATAATATTTATCTTTCTTCATAAGGTAAAACAAACAAAAAACTCACCAATTTCTAATGTCCAACTCTCCTTTTATACTTGTAATGTCCAACTCTCCTTTTATACTTGTAATGTCCAACACTCCTTTTATACTTGTAATGTCCAACTCTCCTTTTATACTTGTAATGTCCAACACTTCTTTTATACTTGTAATGTCCAACTCTCCTTTTATACTTGTAATGTCCAACACTCCTTTTATACTTGTAATGTCCAACTCTCCTTTTATACTTGTAATGTCCAACTCTCCTTTTATACTTGTAATGTCCAACTCTCCTTTTATACTTGTAATGTCCAACTCTCCTTTTATACTTGTAATGTCCAACTCTCCTTTTATACTTGTAATGTCCAACTCTCCTTTTATACTTGTAATGTCCAACTCTCCTTTTATACTTGTAATGTCCAACTCTCCTTTTATACTTGTAATGTCCAACACTCCTTTTATACTTGTAATGTCCAACACTCCTTTTATACTTGTAATGTCCAACTCTCCTTTTATACTTGTAATGTCCAACTCTCCTTTTATACTTGTAATGTCCAACTCTCCTTTTATACTTGTAATGTCCAACTCTCCTTTTATACTTGTAATGTCCAACTCTCCTTTTATACTTGTAATGTCCAACTCTCCTTTTATACTTGTAATGTCCAACTCTCCTTTTATACTTGTAATGTCCAACACTTCTTTTATACTTGTAATGTCCAACACTCCTTTTATACTTGTAATGTCCAACTCTCCTTTTATACTTGTATATAAGTTATCAATCACGGATCTCTCTCTCATATATATACATATACACACATATATATATACAGTATATAGATCAGATCAGATGAAGATTGAGGGATAAGCCTTCACAACGGCACCTCGTATTTACATTCTACTTTTCCTATTTTTTTCTGAAGAGTATATATATATATATATATATATACAGAGAGAGAGAGACAGAGAGACCAGGGTTATGAAAAACATGTTAGGAAGGGTGCCGGGTGCCATTAGTTGTACAACATTTCGGACTCTCTGCGTCCATCATCATGAACACAATACATACAAACGTTTAGACAATAAAGGTAGACAAATATTCCCAAATGACAGCGATTCTCGGAAAAATAAGGGTAACAAGAACTAACAGTAATAGCACAATGAAATACAAGACATTCACCCCATTAGTTTAGTGATGTTAACCCCTTCACGCTCATATGACGCAGAGGTTGCCAGATTAGCAATAAGAAATAGAGTTCTCTCACTCTTATAATTACCTCTCCAAATGAGTTTTCTGCCCACAGCTAACTCAAAGACAACTGCAGAGGTTGAAGTAACTAAACGGTCCGGACGGTGTTCCTCCTGTTGTTCTCAAAAACTGTGCTTCCGTGCTGACTCCCTGCCTAGGCAAACTCTTTCGTCTCTGTCTATCCTCTAACGTCTTCCCTTCATGCTGGAAGTTTGCTCACATTCAACCTGTCCCAAAGAAGGGTGACCGCTCTCAACCCTCCAACTATCGTCCAATTGCTCTTATCTCTTGTCTTTCTAAAGTTGTTGAAACTATTCTTGCTTCCAAATTTCTTAAGCATTTCTCTTCTCATAATCTGCTCTCAGATCGCCAGTATGGCTTCCTTAAGGGTCGCTCTACTGGTGATCTTCTTTCATATCTTACTAACTCTTGGTCATCCTCCTTTCGGGACTTCGGTGAGACTTTTCTATTGCACTAGACATATCGAAAGCCTTCGATAGAGTCTGGCATAAATCTTTAATTTCTAAACTACCCTCCTTCGGTTTCTATCCCTCCATCTGTGCCTTTGTCTCTAATTTCCTTTCCGGCCGTTCCATAGCCGCGGTTGTGGACGGCCATTGTTCACTTCCTCACTCTATAAACTCCGGTGTTCCTCAGGGCTCTGTCCTATCTCCTATTCTCTTTCTAATTTTTATAAATGATCTCCTTAACTGTACCTTAATTCCCATCCATTCATACGCAGACGACTCAACCTTGCACTACTCCATTAGTTTTTCAGAACGCCCCAGCCAGCAATCCCTCAACGACAAACGTAATGAAGCCATAGAACTCTTAAATTCTGATCTAAATACTATTTCCAATTGGGGCAGAGAAAATCTTGTTAACTTTAATGCTTCCAAAACCCAATTTCTCCATCTATCTACCCGTCAGGATCTCCCAGCGGACCATCCCTTATTCTTCAACAATACAAAAATCAACCCTTCATCTTCTCTCAATATTCTTGGTGTCTCTTTTTCTTCTGCTCTCATTTGGAAGGACCATATTACCAGTCTTGCTAAGGCAGCCTCCCAGAAGCTGGGTGTGCTCAACCGCCTTAGGGGGTTCTTTTCCCCTGCACAGCTTCTTGCTCTGTACAGGGGCATAGTGCGCCCTTGTATTGAGTATTGTTCACATGTGTGGGGAGGTTCCTCTCACACTGCTCTCCTAGACAAAGTTGAAAGGAAGGCCTTTCGTATCATTAACTCCCGTCCACTCACCAACTCTCTGCAATCTCTCTCTCTCCGCCGCAATGTTGCATCTCTCTCGCTATTCTATCGCTACTATAATAATCAGTGTTCCTCAGAGCTATCCCAGTGCATACCACCTCCTTTACGTAGGGCACGTGGTACCCGTCTTGCAACTCAATCCCACCCCTACTCTGTGCAACTCTCCAACCCAAGAGTGAAACGTTACTCTCAAACTTTCTTCTACTCAACAGCTGAGCTCTGGAACTCTCTCCCAGAATCAGTCTTTCCCTCTTCCTATGACTTAAATTGCTTCAAACTCCGTGTGTCCAGGCATTTTGGCTCGAACGTCCCTTGATTTTGGCCCTGTCACTCTTTCAACTATGGGGGAGGCACTCGCTATAGGCAGTTATGCCTTTTGCCTCCCTCAATCACATAGAAACAAAAAAATACATTTTTCTAAATACCCCTGATGGTAACAAAGGCTTTAAAATATCCCTAATAGGCTCAAAATCGCGTCATATGTCGGAGAGGGTTTTAAGACCTTTCGTGCCATTTAGGTGTAGATTTTTCCCGACGAACGATAGCGAGGCTGCAATTTAGAAGGAACCGGCCTTCTGCGGTATTTTGCTACTGAAATATGCACACATTGTTCTCGAAGTGGAGTCTTACATTGTTCTCGAAGTGGGGTCTTACATTGTTCTCGAAGTGGGGTCTTACATTGTTCTCGAAGTGGGGTCTTACATTGTTCTCGAAGTGGGGGTCTTACATTGTTCTCGAAGTGGGGTCTTACATTGTTCTCGAAGTGGGGTCTACATTGTTCTCGAAGTGGGGTCTTACATTGTTCTCGAAGTGGGGTCTTACATTGTTCTCGAAGTGGGGTCTTACATTGTTCTCGAAGTGGGGTCTTACATTGTTCTCGAAGTGGGGTCTTACATTGTTCTCGAAGTGGGGTCTTACATTGTTCTCGAAGTGGGGTCTTACATTGTTCTCGAAGTGGGGTCTTACATTGTTCTCGAAGTGGGGTCTTACATTGTTCTCGAAGTGGGGTCTTACATTGTTCTCGAAGTGGGGTCTTACATTGTTTATAATAATATTAATGTATTATCTTGTAAGTCTGATGGAGGTGTAAAGGGGAAATATAAAATATGATAAATATATAAGTAAACGAATAAATATAAATCTCTTAAGGGGAGGTTTTTAGTTTGTTTCCTACTCCTCCAGCTATCTTAAAATTCCACCCCCTTGACCCCGTTTCAAGATAAATTTGTAAATTTTTCGGTGGAAAAATTTCCCGGCCGAAGGCCGGTTACTCCTAAATTACAGGCTCGCTATCGCTCGCCAGGATAAAATAGACACCTAAATAGCACGAAAGGTCTTAAAATTGACAGAATGGGGCGAAAATTCTTAAAATCACCAAACTAATGGGGCAAACGTCTTAAAATCTCAAAAGCAATGGGGCTAGACATGATGGAGAAGGGGGTCAAGAAAAAAGTCCCTGAAGTGTAAATCTGCCGTTAAGCAAGGTTAGATATTAATACATAAATGGATACAAATATACATACTGTAGAAACGGCCAAATACATTGATAGATCTGTCAACCTATCTAACTATTGTTCCTCATCTAAGAGAGAGAGAGAGAGAGAGAGAGACTGGTTCTATTTTGGTGTTCCTGGCAAGCAGTGACATAGCCAACCCCCCTCCATCCCCCACGTGTCTCTCTCTCCCTCTCTCTCTCTCTCCTCCCTCTTCTGATACTTCCTGTAATATAATACTAATATACACTACACACACACACATATATATATATATATATATATATATATATATATATATATATATATATATATTTTGTTTTATTTTTTTCCCTATGTGAGTGAGGGAGACAAAAGGCAGAACTGTCTGTAGCGAATGCCTCCCCCAGAGTTGAAAGAGTGACAGAGTCAAAATCAAGGGTTATATACTGTATATATATATATATTATATAATTATATACTGTATATATATATATGTATATATATATATATATATATATATATATATATATATATATATATATATATATATATATATATATATAACAAGCTGAGAAGTACAGTAGAAGATATAAAGTTCTCAGGTTCAACCAAGTTGCTTCATTGTATGTCCAGACCAGATTATTATTATTATTATTATTATATGAGATGCCGAAGTCTCCAACCAGGGTGCAGAAACACCATCATGATCAATCCACACAAAACACCCGGAGGCACTGGAGAGAGACTATGGCAACTTAGGAAAAAATAAAAACGTCCACTGTATACTGTACTGTACACATACACATATACACTGTGTACTGTACTGTACACATACACATATTAAACACAGATAACATATTATGCAGTGGAGGATATCAAGCTTAAATATAATACAATAAAATAGAATAAAATAAGTTTAAAAATTAGAATTAATGCTGCAAAAAAGCATTAACTCTAGACTTAAAAATGGAGATATGAGCTGAATTGACTAGCTCATTTGGCAACTTATTCCACAAGTCAACCATGGCCGGCACAAAACACCGTGAAAACTGTGTAGTAGAAAAATTAACACGGCTCATGGCAAGATCATTAAGATTGCTTGTGAATCTAGTTGCACGAGCCCGGACATAGGGCCCAGGCAGAACCCCATGTAAGGGATGCTGAGGGTTGTTAAAAACTTTAAATAAAAGACTAAGGGCACCAACTTTACGTCGATGACACAGATCAAGAGACAAATTAGGTAGAATAAAACTGATGGAATTTAGCGACCTGTCAAACAACTTGAGATGGCAGTCAGCTGCTGACAACCAGACAGGTGAGCAGTACTCGAAATGTGGCAAAATAAAAGCATAAAAAGACTTGATAACTGTGGCGTCACAAGCAAATGTTTTATAAACCTTGCGAAGCAGACCAATTTTTTGGGAAATGGAAGAGGAGAAAGAACGAATATGCTTTTCAAAAGTAAGTTTGGGATCAAGAGTAACTCCTAACAAACGCAGAGTATCCACATTCTCAATTTTCTCGCCAGAAACTTGTAGATAAGGATGGGGAGGATCCAAGGTACGAGATCTGCTGATGATAATGGAGTGTGTTTTACTAGCATTAAGTTTCATGCCCCAAAGTTCACACCATGATGTAATTTTGGCTAAATCCCTATTCAGAGCAGTAGCAATTACGTGTCGATCTATTGGTGATGCAATTGACGCATATAAAGTTGTATCATCAGCATAGGAGATTAGTTTATTTTCAAGCTCGGAACACAGGTCAGCAGTAAAAATAATAAAAAGCAAAGGCCCAAGGACACTGCCTTGTGGAACACCAGAAACAACAGTAACAGAAGGGGAATGACACCCATCAATGACCACAGACTGAGATCTTTTCGTCAAAAAATCTTCAAAGATCCTTAAAAAATTGCCACCAATACCGATGAGCTGTAACTTAAACAGAAGTGCTTTATGGTTGACTAAATCAAAAGCAGAACTAAAGTCAATAACCACGACGCGAGACTCATGTCCCTGGTCCAATGAAGATTGCAAGTCATGGGTGAGTGTCAGAAGTGCATCACATGTACCCAGTCCCTTACGAAAACCAAACTGTGAGTTTGGTATCAAATTATGACTATTACAATAAGAGGAAAGGTGGTTGGAGTAAAGTAGGAAAGAAGAGTAATTGGACAGAGGAAGAACAAGGTGAGAAGTGAGAAGTACAGTAGAAGACTGAAAGTTATATGTAAATAAGATATAAGCCTTTAATACATAAACACTGAAACAATAGATGTTGGAATGAATTATTAGAAAATCCAAAAAAGCAATATTTAGATTAAAGGTATTTATGGTAATTTTTTTTGTTTGTTTTTTTGTTTGTTTTCTATATTCCAACTTACTTCCTCTCGGGCATAGGCTGAGAGCCTTAACATTCACCGCTTTACAATGAACAGTGAAGCCCGTGAGGTCTTGTTCCAGTCTAGGGAGTGAGACATGTGAAGCATGTAGAGTACAACAAGCACCTGCCATCTTGCCTTCACATGAGGCACGGTGCTCACTCATGGCCCGAAACGACCCCATCTCTGAAGCCACCTCGTTCCCGTGCTTCACTGTGTCACCCCCTACACTCGGACTCTCACACTTACACACACACAACGCCACCTGTTGAGCAGATAACTCACCAGGCATTGCACCCCTATAGCATATTTTGAATATGGGAATATTCATACAGTGCTATTTAATCAGGGAACAATGAGGGTATTTTATTGACGTTTCGGTGGGCTTGTGGTAATGCACTGATACTAGGTACAGCACAAATTCCATCCCAATAATATCTTCCCATTGATACATCGGGATTTGAACCCGGGACCTTTGGATTACCAGGCCAGTGGCAAGACCACTCCACCACACCACACAATTAAAGGTAATTAAATGGTAATTAAATGGTAATTAAGGGGAGAGTTCCACCTGGACCATTTTTTTCTGGACCTCTTTCTCCCTCATGTTTAGCCCCATTGCTTTTTGAGATTTTAAGACGCTCGCCCTATTATTTTGACGATTTTAAGAACTTTCGACCCATTTCTGTAAATTTTAAGACCTTTCTCTTAAAATGACAAGCTCGCTATCGCTCGCCAGGACAAAATAGACACCTAAATGGCACGAAAGGTCTTAATATTGACAACGAATTGGCGTGAAAGGTATTAAAATCGCCAAACTAACGGAACGAATGTCTTGAAATCTCAAAACCATTATGCTAAACCTGAGGGAGAAGGGGGTCTATAAAAAGCGACTACCTCCCCCTTAAATTCTCCTTTAACCCTTGTCTGGCGGGGGTGGACTTAAGTCGGGCTGGAGAAGAAAGGACTATGTGGCGGGGACCGACTTAAGGCGGTGTGCAATTCTGAGCAATATTTGGCTCTGAGAGAGACGAGCGGTGGGAGGAGCGTAGGTCGGCTCCGACCGTTCGGCACGGCTCTCGCGCCAGCACTGGGCCCTACTCCACACACACTCACACTCACTGCCTCGCTACACAGGGAATTATGTAAGGAAATTACCGTATTTTAGCAATTTTGCCCTTCGGTTGCACGATCGTTGCAAGAGAACGCGTGGTCGTAGAAGGATGGTTCTGGTGTAATTGGAAAGCTAAATAATCGCCCTTTCAGGGTTACATAATTGTATTACGCTCTGGCTCTTGTTTATGCATGAAAAAGAGCACGGAAACAAGGTCGTTTAGGGTAAAACCACCCGCTTGGCGGGTAGTAGAAGTTACTAACGGGCCCTCTCGTAAGGCGTTAAGGTTATTATAATTGACAGGTAAGTCAGTCTTGTGTATTTTGAGCTGTATTGGAACCAGATATGATACATTCCTACTATGCCCTGTTCCAAATAGGTACTCCAGAAATCCTGAACTCAAACCTCTGTAACTCAAAAAAGGGCTGGAGCAAATGGGCTGTAAATTATCACACCTGTTCCCCGGCTGACCCTTCCGAAATAGTAGAAATATATTTCAATTCAATTCAATTCAAAAATCTGTATTGTGACAAAATAAACACAGTTGTCTGTAATGATTTGATACAATTTACAATATGTGACAATATGCTCGATTATATGACAATATGCTCTAGTCATTTGTGAGTTGTAGAGGTTATAATGTTCAAGAGTTGTAGAGGTTATAATGTTCAAGAGTTGTAGAGGTTATAATGTTCAAGAGTTGTAGAGGTTATAATGTTCAAGAGTTTTGGCCTACCTATTTGGAACAGGGCATAGTGTTTATATCTGACACATTAGGCTGTATAGTTAGGGCTATTACCCAGGTACAGTCGGCCAAAAAGTCAAGTCTCGGCACCAAGTACATTTTGATCAATATTTGGTATCAGCAATATCTATCTGTGTTTTAATCTGTGTTTATTTGTTGTTTTATGTTGTTTTTGTGTTTTCCCTGTTCTTGCTGTGTCTTGAGTCGGCTACCCCCAAAATGGGGATTGGGCCTGAGCATATAGATAGATAGAATAGATACGGTAGATAGAATATCTAAAACTTCCTTTATTCGTTTCGAGTGAGATATACAAACATGTTCCTACACTTACCCACCCTATTCAACATCTGACAGACATTAATAAAGCACAGATCGAGTGAGATATACAAACATGTTCCTACACATACCCACCCTATTCAACATCTGACAGACATTAATACAGCACAGATCGAGTGAGATATACAAACATGTTCCTACACATACCCACCCTATTCAACATCTGACAGACATTAATACAGCACAGATCGAGTGAGATATACAAACATGTTCCTACACATACCCACCCTATTCAACATCTGACAGACATTAATACAGCACAGATCGAGTGAGATATACAAACATGTTCCTACACATACCCACCCTATTCAACATCTGACAGACATTAATACAGCACAGATCGAGTGAGATATACAAACATGTTCCTACACTTACCCACCCTATTCAACATCTGGCAGACATTAATAAAGCACAGATCGAGTGAGATATACAAACATGTTCCTACACTTACCCACCCTATTCAACATCTGACAGACATTAATAAAGCACAGATCGAGTGAGATATACAAACATGTTCCTACACTTACCCACCCTATTCAACATCTGACAGACATTAATAAAGCACAGATCGAGTGAGATATACAAACATGTTCCTACACTTACCCACCCTATTCAACATCTGACAGACATTAATAAAGCACAGATCGAGTGAGATATACAAACATGTTCCTACACTTACCCACCCTATTCAACATCTGACAGACATTAACCCTTTATAGGGCAAGTGACCAAATTTGATCATGCAAGGGATCAAGCAAATTTGGACCTATGAGCGCGCGAATTTGGACTATCTCCAAAAACACTCCGCCCCACAAAGGGTTAAAGGGAGATTTTCACTTAAGAGTGTTTTTCTGGACCCCTTATGTCTCATGTTTAGCCCATTTGTTTCGAGATCTTAAGACATTCGCCCCATTAGTTTGACGATTTTAAGACCTTTCGCCCCATTCCTGTAACTTTTAAGATCTTTTGGGGCATTTACAGTAGGTGTCAATTTTTTGCTGGCGAGCGATAGCGAGCCTGTAATTTAGGAGGAGTCGGCCTTCGGCCGGGAAATTTGTCTATCAACAAAATTATGTAGTATTATGTACCGTACAAATTTATCTTGAAGGGGGTCTTGGAGGCATTTTTGTTCAGCTTGATGGAGGTCTAGGGAAAAAACTAAAAAACTAATAAAATCACACACAAATGGGCTAATAAATACGCCCATCCCTCCTTAATAAATACGCCCATCCCTCCTTAATAAATACGCCCATCCCTCCTTAATACATACGCCCATCCCTCCTTAATACAGCACAGAGCAAGCCAAACCTAATGACAGCTGAGACATGACTTATTAGCTATACCGTACGGTCGCGCTAATAAGTCATGGCCCAGCTGTTATTACGTTTGGCTTGCTCTGTGCGTTATTAATGTCTATCAGATGTTGAATAGGGTAGGTAAGTGTAGCAACATGTTTGTATATTTCACTCGATATAAAGAAATGAACCTTAGATATTGCTGATACCAATTATTGATCAAAACATACTTGGTGCCGACACATGACTTATTAGCGCGGCTGTACATATGACAGACACATGCTGTAGAAGGCTTGCTGTACTGAACCACCCTACACAGTTAAGGGGGAGGTAGTGGCTTTTTATGGACCCCCTTCTCCCTCATGCTTAGCACCATTGCTTTGGAGATTTTAAGACGTTCGCTCCATTAGTTTGGCGATTTTAAGAACTTTCGCCCAGTTTTTGTCAATTTTAAGACCTTTTGTGCCATTTAGGTGTCGATTTTTTTCCTGGCAATCGATAGCAAGCCAGTAATTTAAGAGGAACCCGGCAGAAAAATTGACAAATTAATCTTGAAAGGGAGTCTAGGGGGTGTAATGTTAAACTTGAGGTCTAGGGAACAAACTAAAACCCTCCCCTTAACCCTTTCAGCACCGGGGACGTCTATTTTGCTTTGTTATATTCATGGGTAGATGATTTTCTACAGCTTAGGAAGGTTATGTGAGCGTCAATAAGTTAGTTGTCATTAGAATGCTACATAGTGATCAGACAGACCCCCCCCCCCCAATACCCCTATACACCCTAGCATCCAGCACAGATGTCTGCATTCGTTCATCCACACATATATAATCAATCAATGACTTTCATTCCACCACTGTCTCATCCTTCTTCCTCCATACCACTGTCCATGTGTACCTGTGTATCATTCTGTGTCGGAAGAAGGTGTTGGCTATCCACAGCCTCCTCCCCACACATACGTCCACAAGTGCACTACCATTCCCCTTCACCTCTGACGGTACCCCCCACCCTCCCACCACTCCATCAACTTTCCTGTCACCCACCTTACCATTCATATCCCCAATCAGAAATATTCTTTCACTCTCGCCAAACTTATCCAGGCACGCCTTAAGGGGGGTGACTTGTTTTTGTTCTGTCCTTTTCTATCTTTCTCTGGCTTGTATCCATTTGGCCCCATTCAGCCTACTGTTTTAAGACGTTTATCCCCATCCAGGTGTCATTTCTTTACTGGTGAGCGGTAGCGAGCCAGCATATTTTTTATTTTTGTTTGACAGCAGGCTAAATTTGTAAATTTGTCGATAGAAAAGTTTCTCCGGCGAAGCCGGATTTCTTCATATAATGCTGGTTCGCTATCGCTCGCCAGGAAGAAATCGACACCTAGATGGGAATAAACGTCTTAAAATAGTTGGTTGAATGGGGCCGAATGGATACAAGCCAGAGAAAGAGAGAAAAGGACAGAAATAACGAAAAGCAGGTCACCCACCTTAACATTCACCCAGAACTCCTATTTCTCTCTTACAGGTTTATCCTCTGTCGGAGCATACACACACACAACCACCCACGTTTGTATTCCTACTTTCATTCTCACCCACACAATCCTTGAACCCACAGATCCATAGTCTCTTACACACTCCTTCCATTTGTTACTTACAAACAAACACGCACCTTCTTTCGCTCCCTCACACTCCAGCACACACACCCATTCCACTCTCCCACTCTCTCACATCTGTACCCTTCCATTTGGTCTCAGTCATTCCGCATACATCCAGCCTGGCATTCACTAACACTTCCAGGACCTCTCTCTCTTTTGTGTCACCATTCATGCCTCTTACATTCCAAGTCGCAATCCTTAGACTGTCAAGGCATAATTTAATTAATCATCAACTGTACACCAACGTATATGTCTTGCATATAGGTAGATTAATGGTGGAGTAAGAATTAAGGGGAAGTGCTTGTTTTTTGGACTATGAAATTATTTATTTATTTATTTTTGCATTTCCTTGCTTGACCAAAAAACAAAAACAAAAAACAAAAAACAAAAAAAAAAACAGACACACACACACACCCTAGACCCCCTTCCAAAATAAATTTGTAAATATTTCGGTAGGAAAATGCCCCAGCCAAAGACCGGTTCCTTCTAAAATTATAGGCTCGCTATCGCTCGCCGGGAATATAATCGACACTTAAATGGCACGAAAGGTCTTAATATTGACAAAGAAATTAGGCGAAAGGTCTCAAAATCGCCAAACTAACGGAACGTACGTCTTAATTAAAATCCTAAAACTATTATGCTAAACATGAGGGAGAAGGGGGTCCAGAAAAACCGAGCACTACCCCCTTAACTGATTATAATGCATTAACTTATAATGCATAATAATTTCCTACAGACAGGTTTGCCTTTTGTCTCCTCACACATATACAATATATATTATCTCTTTATATCTACCGGTACCTATTTATTATTGTTAGGTAATATAGTTCTCGGGGGTGACCGGTAGCGACATTGGTAGAGGGCTCAGTTTCTAACCGGGAGGACCGAGTTCGATTCTCGGCTGGTGGAGATCGTTTGGGTAATCTCTTCACACCCCATGCCTCTGTTTCGCCTGACAGTAAAATAGGTTACGCGGCAGGGTGAAAAGGGATCTTCGGATCCTCCGGCCCTTCAACCCATAACAAAAAATAGTTCTCACACAACATACTCTCGTTCAATCGATAGATAGATAGACAGATAGATAGATAGATAGATAGATAGATAGATAGATATATAGATTGATAGATAGATAGATAGCGATAGATAAAAAGATAAATAGATAAAAAAGTAGACTTTCTCTCACTCACTCTCTCTATCTCTCTCCCAAAAATTATCGGCCCATTAGCTTGACTTCTATCATAGTAAAACTCTTAGAAGGGATACTAGTAGACAAGATAGTTGACTACCTGGAAATCCACAACTTAATTACAGATTCCCAACATGTATTCAGACGACACCGATCATGTCTTACCAATTTGCTGGAATTTGTCCATGAAATGCTGAGTGAGTATGACGAAAATAGAGCCGTAGAATTATATCCTTTACTTAGATTTTCAAAGGGTTTTTGACAAAGTGCCTCAATGCAGGCTAATGTCAAAACTGAGTCCGCTAGGTATCAATACAGAGGTCACAAATTGGATAGAAAGTTGGCTAACAGGTAGACAACAACGAGTGGTAATCAATGGTGTTACTGTATTTCTGAGTGGACTGCAATCACTTCTGGAGTTCCACGGGAATCTGTCCTTGGCCTACTTATGTTTATCATATATGTCAATGACATAGATATTGGTCCGTTGAGTGTGATCTCCAAGTTTGCAGATGACATAAAACTTGGAATAAATGTGAAAGACCCCAAAGGGGTTGAACAACTCAGGATGGACCTCAACAGACTGGGTGAATGGTCGGAGACATGGCAGATGCCTCTAAACTTGGAAAAGTGCAAGGTGATGCATATCGGCCAACCAAACCCCAAGTCAGGCTATTCCCTATTGGAAATGCCTCTGGAAGTGACTGACTTAAAAAAGGGATTTGGGTGTTCTGATTAGCAGTGACCTAAAGATTTCCAAGCAGTGCATCCAAGTAGAGAAGAAAGCTCAGAAATTATTGGGCTATATTAAGAGGCAAGATAAGTATCGAAATATGGAAATAGTCCTCACACTTTACAACGCTTTGATACGGCGTCTCCTGGAGTATGCTGTTCAATTCTGGTCTCCAGCCCTCAGGAAAGGTATAGAGCGACTAGAAAGAGTACAAGCTAGAGCAACAAAGCTTATTTCATCACTTAGAAGACTGAGCTATGAGAACCGGTTGAAAGCTCTTGTTCTCTTTCCGTTAGAGATACGCAGACTACGAGGTCAGCTAATTGAAGTTTTTAAAATAGTAATGGGTTTGACAATGTGGATTATAGCAAATGTTTAACCTCAATATGAATACACACGCAACCATGGCTGAAAATTAGAATTGAAAAGGTTCAGCACTAGTATTTGTGGAAACATGTTCACATATATGATCTGTTCTACCTGGAACAAACTTCCCTCCGAAGTTGTAAAAAGTTCTTCAGTAGAGCAGTTCAAGAAGAGAGTAGATAGTATTTTGCACACTCTGTAAAGAGTGTAGTGCACTAAACAGTCTCTCCTTCCACTTCGAGTATCTCCTCGGAATGGACCGAGGTTGCTGAAATAAAAACACTTCGTGAAACAGGCATCTCTCCTCTCTCTCTCTCTCCCTCCTTCCCCTCTCGTGCTCTCTAGATCTCTCTCTATCTCTCTCTCTCCTCTCTATCTCCTCTATCGCTCCTCTCTACTCTCTTGCGCTCTCTCTCTCACTCTCTCTCTCTATCTCGCTCTCTCTCTCTCTCTCTCCCTCTATCTCTCTCTCTCTCTCTCTCTCTCTCTCTCTCTCTCTCAGCCACCTACACAGAGGGGCAGGTGACGAAGCATCAGCTGGTTGACTTTGGACTGCAGCACCCGAGAGCTGAAAAACATTGGCTAAACAGTGGGTGGAGTGGGTGGCTGCATGTGAGAGAGAGAGAGAGAGAGATAGTGTGTGTTACAAGGAATAGTTAGTATCTCAGAGACCTTGCAGTCCATTCCGAGGAAATACTCGAAGTGGAAGGAGAGAGACTGTTTAGTGCACTACACTCTTTACACTTTACAGTGTGCAAAATAATATCTACTGTCTTCTTGAACTGCGCTACTGAAGAACTATTAACAACTTCGGAGGAAAGTTTGTTATAGGTAGAACAGATTTGATATGCGAAAAAAATTCCACAGATAATAGTGCTGAACCTTTTCAATTCTAATTTCCAGCCATGGTTGCGTGTTGTATTCATAGTGAGGCTAAACATTGTGCTATAATCCACATTGTCAAACCCATTAAGTATTTTAAAAACTTCAATGAGCTGACCTCGTAGTCTGCGGGACTCCAACGGGAAGAGATCAAGAGCTCTCAACCGGTCCTCATAGCTCAGCCTTCTAAGTGATGGAGAGGGAGAGAGAGAGTGTGTGTGAGAGAGAGAGAATCTATCTCTTCTATCGCTATTACAACGATCAGTGTTCTTCAGAGCTCTCTCAGTGTATACCACCTCCCTTGCGGCGAGAAAGAGGCACCCGCCTTTCAACAGTCCCACTCTTATTCTGTCCAGCTCTCCAATCCAAGAATTAGCAAATTTTCTCAGCCTTTCTTCCACTTAACAAGTGAACTCTGGAACTCTCTCCCTCAATCAATCTTTCCTTCATCCTTTGACTTAAACTGCTTTAAACTTCGTGTGTACAGGTATATTGACCACAACGTCCCTCTAAGAGGGGATGGGCCGGTTTTCTGGACCAACTTCTCCCTCATGTTTAGCCCCATTAGTTTTCAGATGTTAAGATGTTTGCCCCAATAGTTAGTCGATTTTTAGACCTTCCGCCCCATTTAATTGTCAATAGTTAGACCTTCCATGCTATTTAGGTATCGATTTTTTCCCTGGCGAACGATAGTGAGCTTGTAATGTTGGAAGAACCGGCCTTCGGCCGGACATTTTTCTACCGAAAAATTTAAAAATTAATCTAGAAGGCGGATCTAATGGATGTTTTTTTTTTATTTGATGGAGGTCTAGGGAGGAGACTAGAAAAATAATGAATACATGCAAAAATAATGAATACATGCAAAAATAATGAATACATGCAAAAATAATGAATACATGCAAAAAATCGGCCAAAAAGTGAACCATCTCCCCTTAATTTGGCTATCTGTCACTCTTTTAACTCTGGGGGAGACACTCGTTACAGATAGCCTGCCTTTGTTCTCCTTCATACACATAGAAAAAGAATCTAATGTGGCAAAAAGCGTTTGATGTGTCCACCAAAATAATCCGGAAGTGGATAATTATACAGGAATGTTCTTAATAATCCGGAAGTGGATAATTATACAGGAATGTTCTTAATAATCCGGAAGTGGATAATTATACAGGAATGTTCTTAATAATCCGGAAGTGGATAATTATACAGGAATGTTCTTAATAATCCGGAAGTGGATAATTATACAGGAATGTTCTTAATAATCATTGGACTTAACCCCTTCTGTAACGGCGACGTCCCTTTAATTTGGTTCTAGCTATATTGAGACGCCTTTGTGCAGCTTAAGAAGGATCTGTGGTAGTAAATGGGTTTAGGGGAGACTGGCCGTTTGTTTGGTCTATTAATTCATGTATTTATAAATTTTTGTTAGTTTCCTCCCTAGACCTACAGTGAATCAAACTTAGAAAAACACCCCCTAGACCCCCCTTCGAGATGAATTTGTACAGTTTTCGGTAGGCCGATTTCTCTTAAAATTGCAGGCTCGCTTTCGCTCGCCAGGAAAAAATCGACACCTAAATGGCGCGAAAGGTCTTAAAATTGACAACGAAATGGGGCGAAAGGTGTTAAAATCGACTAACTACTGGGGCAAACATCTTAACATCTGAAAACTAATGGGACTAAACATGAGGGAGAAAGTGGTCCAGAAAACCGGCCCATCCCCCCTTAAGTGAGATCATCCAAAGCTTGATAACAGCTGGAGGTCCTTTATCAAATGAACACAATCGTTTAATAGTAGCCAGAATAAAGTATTAAGACGTCGCCGGTACTGAAGGGGTTAAGGGGACATGGGCAGGTTTTCTGGACCACTTTCTCCCTCATGTTTAGCCCCATTAGTTTTCAGATGTTAAGATGTTTGCCCCATTAGTTAGTCGATTTTAAGACCTTTCGTCCAATTTCTACGTTAATATTTAGACTTTTCGTGCTATTTAGGTGTCGATTTTTTCCCTGGCGAAGGATAGTGAGCCTATAATGTTGGAAGAACCGGCCTTCGGCCGGGATATTTTTCTACCGAAAAATGTACAAATTAATCTAGAAGGGGGATCTAATGGATGTCTTTTTTTAAATTTGATGGAGGTCTAGGGAGGAAACTAGAAAAATAATGAATACATGCAAAAATCGCCAAAAAGTGAACCATCTCCCTTAATGTATTGTGTTTACTGATGCCACCAGGTATGCAGCACATTTTCGAACACACTTTTAGTTTCAGCAATTAAATGACACAATAATCCAAGCCAGTTACTTCTTCATAAAGGAGATCATGGATAAATGGAATGGCATCGATTAAACAGATTTCATGTTGAGGAATCTTTATACGATTCTGTAATAAACAATGCATTGGACATAGAATTACACGTGTTACCAGATTTATTAAATAATATATGTATGTATTCTTATTTGTTTAGATAGTTATTTATATATTTTGTTTTATATCTTAGTTTATTTTATTTATTTATTTATATAGCCTATATATATATATATATATATATATATATATATATATATATATATATATATATATATATATATATATATATATATTTTTTTTTATTTTTTTTTTTTTTTTTTTTTTTTTTTTTTTGTTAGAGAGAGCAATCCCGAAAATATTAAATTTAAAAATATAGGGAGGGAAGGAAGGGGGGGTTGCATGAGAGGGAGAGGGTAGGTGTGTAATAATAGTGATGAGTGAGGTGGAGTGTGTAGGGGGGGGGGGGGGGGGGGGGTTATAGGGGGCGTATATACATACACATCCAACCTTTACCACCAAAACACCACCACCACTACCACTATAAACACTACCACCACTAACACCAACATCACTACTACTACTACTACTACTACTACTACCACCAAAACACCACCACCACTACCACTATAAACACTACCACCACTAACACCAACATCACTACTACTACCACCAAAACACCACCACCACTACCACTATAAACACTACCACCACTAACACCAACATCACTACTACTACTACTACTACTACTACTACTACTACTACTACCAACTGAGCCACACACCACACTACATAACCCTCCACCCACCACACATCACATGACTCTCCACATACCACCCACACACCATCACACCATCTGAGCCACACACCACATAACCCTCCACCCACCACACATCACATGACTCACCACACACCACACCACACACACACCACATAACCCTCCACCCACCACACATCACATGACTCTCCACATACCACCCACACACCATCACACCATCTGAGCCACACACCACATAACCCTCCACCCACCACACATCACATGACTCTCCACATACCACCCACACACCATCACACCATCTGAGCCACACACCAACTGCCCTAAACCACCTGGATGATGACTGTCTTTCTGGCTCCTCACACCAACATATAAATATAAATACCTTGGACTTAAGATTCACTCTATAGGTTCAAGCTGACATCTCCTTCATCTCAGCATTAAGGGGGTAGTGCGCGGTTTGTGGTCTATATATTTATATATTTTATTAATTTATCAGTTTCCTCGCTAGACCTCCATCAAGCTTACAAAAACATCCCCTAGACCCCCTTTCAAGATAAATTTGTCCATTTTTCCTCGCTAGACCTCCATCAAGCTTACAAAAACATCCCCTAGACCCCCTTTCAAGATAAATTTGTCCATTTTTCCTCGCTAGACCTCCATCAAGCTTACTAAAACATCCCCTAGACCCCCTTTCAAGATAAATTTGTCAATTTTTCTTCGCTAGACCTCCATCAAGCTTACAAAAACATCCCCTAGACCCCCTTTCAAGATAAATTTGTCCATTTTTCCTCGCTAGACCTCCATCAAGCTTACAAAAACATCCCCTAGACCCCCCTTTCAAGATAAATTTGTCCATTTTTCCTCGCTAGACCTCCATCAAGCTTACAAAAACATCCCCTAGACCCCCTTTCAAGATAAATTTGTCCATTTTTCCTCGCTAGACCTCCATCAAGCTTACTAAAACATCCCCTAGACCCCCTTTCAAGATAAATTTGTCCATTTTTCTTCGCTAGACCTCCATCAAGCTTACAAAAACATCCCCTAGACCCCCTTTCAAGATAAATTTGTCCATTTTTCCTCGCTAGACCTCCATCAAGCTTACAAAAACATCCCTTAGACCCCCTTTCAAGATAAAAAAAATCAACTTTTTCCTCGCTAGACCTCCATCAAGCTTACAAAAACATCCCCTAGACCCCCTTTCAAGATAAATTTGTCAATTTTTCCTCGCTAGACCTCCATCAAGCTTACAAAAACATCCCCTAGACCCCCTTTCAAGATAAAAACAAAAAAAAAATCGGTAGAAAAATGTACCTGTCAAAGGCCGGTTCCTTCTAAAATAAGAGGCTCGCTATCGCTCGCCAGGAAAAAATCGACAGCTAAAGGGCACGAAAGGTCTTAATATTGACAACAAAAATAGGCGAAAGGTCTCAAAATCGCCAAACTAACGGAACGAACGTCTTAAAACCTCCAAACTAATATGCTAAACATGAGGGAGAAGGGGGTCCATAAAAAGCGAGTACTACCCCCTTAGCTCCACTCTGTAGGCTCAAACTTCCATCTCCTTCATCTCATCATTATAACACATACCGTACCGGGGGACGTCATTTTCATCATATTCTGGCAACTATTAGACGATTATATGCAGCTTAGGAAGGACCTCTAGCAATAATAAGGCTTCAAACTATCTCGACCAACCCTTTTACCTACCACAGATCCTTCCTAAGCTTCATTATATCATCTAAGTATAGCTAGTACCGGTACACAATGTAACATACCGTACGTCGCTGATACTCAAAGGGTTAACACATTGTTATACACACGCGCGCACGCTCAGGACAAATCTCCAAAGAGCTGTGGCGGTCGAGTGGATGGCACGTTCACGTGTGAATCTGCTTGACCTGGGTTCGATCCCAGCCAATGTGGACATATTTAGTGGTTGTGGTGGTACGTCCTAGCGTGTTTCACATGCTCGCACCCTGTTGGGGGACACCTCAACGACGTATACATACTAATAACACACATAACAAAGCCACTCCAACAGCTGCCTCTCTCTCCAACACCCCTTCTCCCCTCTCTACACTTCAGAAAATAAGAAAAGTATAAATTAGCTAGGAGGTGCCGTTGTAAAAGCTTATCCCTCAATACCTTGGCCTGACCTGACACAAATAACCCTACCCTACCCATCCCCCCCCCCCCCCCCCCCCACAAACACGACACCGGGGTGGCACATAGCGAATACCTACTACGTTTGGTACAGTCGGCCTAATAAGTGATGTTTCGGCACCAATTATGTTTTGATCAATAATTGGTATCAGCAATATTTACACATGATTTCTTCTTTTTGAGTGAGATATACAACCATTTTCCTACACTTACCCACCCTATTCAACATCTGACAGACATTAATGCAGCACAGAGCGAGCCAAACGTAATGACAGCTGGGACATGACTTATTAGCTCGACCGTACTCTGTTCACCTAGTAGTATATATAGGGCCACGGAGTAAGCGGACTGTTGTGAAGTCCCATCTGGGGTAAACTGGATGACTCTTTCCTGTATGAATGTATGCTTATTGAGCTCACCAACACCCCTACACATCACCACCACCCCTACACATCACCAACACCCCTACACATCACCAACACCCCTACACATCACCAACACCCCTACACATCACCAACACTACATCACACACACATCATGCCATACACCAACACCACACACACACCAACACCACACACACACCAACACCACACACATACATCACATCATACCATACACCCACACATTATATCGCACACCAACACACACCACACCATACATCCACATACCACAACAAGCCACCACCCACACACACACATACACCACACACACACATCACACATTATACCATACATCCACACACCACCCACCCACACACACACCACACATACACCAACACCACACACACACACATTACACATTATACCATACATCCACACACCACAGCAACTGCCCTCATCCCACCACCCACACATTATATCGCACACCAACACACACTACACCATACATCCACATACCACAACAAGCCACCACCCACACACCACACATCATACCACACACCACACATCATATCACAACAAGCCACCACCCACACACACACATACGCCAACACCACACACACACATCACACACACACACATTACACCATACATCCACACACCACAGCAACTGCCCTCATCCCACCACCCACACATTATATCGCACACCAACACACACCACACCATACATCCACATACCACAACAAGCCACCACCCACACACCACACACCACACATCATACCACACACCACCCACCCACACACCACACATCATACCACACACCACCAACCCACACCATACCACACACCACCCACCCACACACCACACATCATACCACACACCACCCAGCCACACACCACAACAGACAAATTTGCATTTTTCGGTAGAAAAATGCCGGCCCTTTCCTCTTAATGGTTCACTTTTTGGGCGATTTTTGCATGTATTCATTATTTTTCTAGTTTCCTCCCTAGACCTCCATCACATTAAAAAAAGAATATCCATTAGATCCCCCTTCTAGATTAATTTGTACATTTTTAGGTAGAAAATGTCAAGGCCGGTTCTTCCAACATTACAGGCTCACTATCGTTCGCAGGGAAAAAATCGCCACCTAAATAGCACGAAAGGTCTAAATATTGACGAAGAAATGGGGCGAAAGGGCTTTAAATCGACTAACTAATGGGGCAAACATCATAACATCTGAAAACTAAATGGGGCTAAACATGAGGGAGAAAGTGGTCCAGAAAACCGGCCCATGTCCCCTTAAATCGCAGGCTCGCTATCGCGCGACAGTGAAAAATCGATACCTAAATGGCACCAAAGATCTTGAAATTGTCAAACTGATGGGGCGAATGTCTTGAACTTTCAAAACTAATGGGGCTTAGCATGAGGGAGAAGGGGGTCCAGAAACTCCTCAAGTAGCCTACAAACGCATAGGAGTTACAATGGATGCAATATATCCCTCAACTATGACGTGTGTGTGTATGTGTGTGTGTGTGTGTGCGTTTTTTTTTTTTTTTTTTTTTTTTATATATAACTTTAATGTTAGGCGGAATATAATTAAATGACCATTGGACTAAAATGTTAACAGTACCATTAAGTGGGAAGGTTTATTTCTCGCTAGATATTTTTTCATTTATGTAATATTTGTTTAGTTTCCTCCCTCGACCTCCATCAAACTTAAAAAAACACCCCCAAGATACCCCTTCTAAATGCCCTTCATAATACAGGCTCGCTATCGCTCGCCAGGAAAACATCGACATCTAAATGACACGAAAAGTCTTAATATTGACACCAAAATGGGGCGAAAGATCTTAAAATAGATAAATATATAGACCAAAGACCAAGTACTACCCCCTTAAAGCTATGCCCTACGACCTTCAAACCAAACAACCTTGCCATGTCTGTGGTATTAACCCCTTCTGTACCGGCGTTATTCTGGCATCTATTCCACGACTATATTTTCAGTTTAAGAAGGGCCTCTGGTAAGTAGCAGGCGTCGATATGTCTTACTAACCCTTTTTTTACTACCACAGATCCTTCTTTAGCTGTACAAAATCATCTAAATATAAAATCATCTAAATATAAAATCATCTAAATATAAAATCATCTAAATACAAAATCATCTAAATACAAAATCATCTAAATACAAAATCATCTAAATACAAAATCATCTAAATATAAAATCATCTAAATACAAAATCATCTAAATACAAAATAATCTAAATACAAAATCATCTAAATACAAAATCATCTAAATACAAAATCATCTAAATATAAAATCATCTAAATACAAAATCATCTAAATACAAAATCATCTAAATACAAAATCATCTAAATACAAAACATCTAAATATAAAATCATCTAAATATAAAATCATCTAAATATAAAATCATCTAAATACAAAATCATCTAAATACAAAATCATCTAAATACAAAATCATCTAAATACAAAATCATCTAAATATAGCAATAGAGTAAAATTAAGAAATGAGGTCGTTGGTACAGAAGGGGTTAACCTCTTCAGTACCGGCGACGTCTTTATCATTTTAATCTAGCTATATCAAGACGATGTTCTGCAGTTTAAGAAGGATCTGTGGTAGTAAAATGGGTTATGTGAGCGAGTTCCAAGCCTGTTCATTGCTGGAGGCTCTTTCGAAACTGAATAAAGTCGTCAAATTGTAGCCGGGTTAGATATATAAAGACGTTGCCGGTACAGAAGGGGTTTTGGATGTGGTGGTAGTAATAGTAGTGGTGGTGGTGGTTGTGGAACTAGTAGGAGTAGTAGTGGTAGTGGTACTGTTGATAGAGGTGGTGGTGGTGGTGTTTTGGATGTGGTGGTAGTAATAATAGTGGTGGTGGTGGTTGTGGAACTAGTAGTAGTAGTAGTGGTAGTGGTACTGTTGATAGTAGTAGTGGTAGTGATAGTGGTGGTGGTGTTTTGGATGTGGTGATAGCAGTGGTGGTGGTGGTGGTGGTGTTTTGGATGTGGTGATAGCAGTGGTGGTGGTGGTTGTGGAACTATTAGGAGTAGTAGTGGTAGTGGTACTGTTGATAGTAGTAGTGGTAGTGATAGTGGTGGTACTAGTCGTGGTGTTGTAGAATGCCAGACTATGAGCCAAGCCACACTCCCGGTACAGATCTACTAGGTACCGTGGGGGAAACTAGTACCGTACCCAGTGTGGTGTACCCCACTCACTGTTGCTCCCTTATGGTACTATCCCAAACAATTAAGGGGGGACTGCCGTATTTATTTACTCATATATTTATATACCGGGTCTCTATTTATTATTGTTTTTTAGTGTTCTCCCATAAACTCCATCAAGCTTAAATACACACCCCCTAGACCTTCCCTTCAAGATAAATTTGTACATTTTTCGGTAGGAAAATGTCAAACTAATGGGGCGAACGACTTAAAATCTAAGAACTAATGGGGTTAAACATGAGGGAGAAGGGGGTCCAGAAAAAAACAACCATCTCCCCTTCAGCAGTGTTTGCGACTAGGCCTATAGAGAGACACCTGCCCTACCCCCATCACCCCACCTGCCCCCAAGGCGGCTCAAATGTCTTCCTCTCTCCAATTACATATATATTCTTTTATCAAAGAACTACACCTGCCATACCAACAGTACGCTCTCTCTCTCTCTCTCTCTCTCTCTCTCTCTCTCTCTCTCTCTCTCTCAAAATATAGATAGATAGATACCCTCATTGTTCCCTGATTAAATAACACTGTATGAATATTCCCATATTCAAAATATGTTACAGGGGGACAATGCCTAGTGAGTTCACTGCTCAATAGGTGGCGTTCTGAGAGTGAGGGTCTGAGTCTGGAGGGTGAGACGGTGAAGCACTTGAGCGAAGCAACCGGCCGCTTCAGAGATGGAGCTGCTTCGAGCCATGATGGATACCGGTACTTCACATGTCTCACTCCCCAGACTGGAACAAGACCTCACGGGCTTCACCGTGTTGAGCGGTGGAATGTACAGACTCTCAGCCTATGCCCGAGAGGGAGTAATTGGAATATAGAAAAAAAGAAAAAAAAACAGACAGACAGACAGACAGACAGACAGATAGAGATAGATAGATAGATAGATAGATAGATAGATAGATACATGCATAAACAGACAGACAGACAGATAGATATATAGATAAATAGATAGATAATTTATATGGAAGGTGTTTGGTGATCATACGAATGCCTTTTTCGACTTATTCTGGTTTGCCAACTTCCGCTACCAAAAGTAACTGACCCATAGTGGAAGGATAAAAGTAACTGACCCATAGTGGAAGGATAAAAGTAACTGACCCATAGTGGAAGGAGAAAAGTAACTGACCCATAGTGGAAGGAGAAAAGTAACTGACTCATAGTGGAAGGATAAAAGTAACTGACCCATAGTGGAAGGAGAAAAGTAACTGACTCATAGTGGAAGGATAAAAGTAACTGACCCATAGTGGAAGGATAAAATTAACTGACCCATAGTGGAAGGATAAAAGTAACTGACCCATAGTGGAAGGATAAAAGTAACTGACCCATAGTGGAAGGAGAAAAGTAACTGACTCATAGTGGAAGGAGAAAAGTAACTGACCCATAGTGGAAGGAGAAAAGTAACTGACCCATAGTGGAAGGATAAAAGTAACTGACCCATAGTGGAAGGAGAAAAGTAACTGACCCATAGTGGAAGGAGAAAAGTAACTGACCCATAGTGGAAGGAGAAAAGTAACTGACTCATAGTGGAAGGAGAAAAGTAACTGACCCATAGTGGAAGGAGAAAAGTAACTGACCCATAGTGGAAGGAGAAAAGTAACTGACTCATAGTGGAAGGAGAAAAGTAACTGACCCATAGTGGAAGGAGAAAAGTAACTGACCCATAGTGGAAGGAGAAAAGTAACTGACTCATAGTGGAAGGAGAAAAGTAACTGACCCATAGTGGAAGGATAGAAGTTGTCTATTGAGTATTGGACAATGTTACAGCGCCTTCATTGTCACAGTCCTTATCAATATTTTACCGAAAATATTGCTCATAAACTGTATTTATCGTTAACATATATTACAATATATTTGTTTGCAGTTGTCCACTACTTTCTGCAAAACCTGGATAAACTTCTTCGCTACGCAATCCTATCTAAATGAGTTTAATCCTTTCAACATAGGAGAACGATGTATATATTGATATTGGAGGACGATGTATATATTGATATTGGAGGACGATGTATATATTGATATAGGAGGACGATGTATATATTGATATAGGAGAACGATGTATATATTGATATAGGAGAACGATGTATATATTGATATAGGAGAACGATGTATATATTGATATAGGAGAACGATGTATATATTGATATAGGAGAACGATGTATATATTGATATAGGAGAACGATGTATATATTGATATAGGAGAACGATGTATATATTGATATAGGAGAACGATGTATATATTGATATAGGAGAACGATGTATATATTGATATAGGAGAACGATGTATATATTGATATAGGAGAACGATGTATATATTGATATAGGAGAACGATGTATATATTGATATAGGAGAACGATGTATATATTGATATAGGAGAACGATGTATATATTGATATAGGAGAACGATGTATATATTGATATTGATTTGTGTTTTATTGTATTAACAATGATTTTGTGCTGCTAGGTTATTACCCCCCCCACCCCCCACCCCCCACACCCCACACACACACACCACACACACAACGCCCCCCCCCCCCCCTCCCCCCCAACACACACCATACACACAACCTCCCCCCCCCACACACACACACTCACTCACACAACCTCCCCCCCCCACACACACACCACACACACAACCCCCCCCCACACACACCACACACATAACCCCCCCCCCCCCCACACACACACCACACACACAACCTCCCCCCCCCCCCACACACACACACACCACACACACAACCCCCCCCCACACACACACCCACCACACCACACCACACCACACACACACACACACCACACACACACACCACACCACACACACACACACCACACACACACACACACCACACCACACACACACACCACACCACACACACACACACCACACCACCCACACACACACACCATACCACACACACACACCACACACACCACACCACACCACACACACACACCACACACACACACCACACACACAACCCCCCCCACACATACACCACACACATCACACACACCACACACACCACCACACACACACACATGCACATCCACCCCCCCCCACACACACACCACACACAACCCCCCCCCACACACACACACCACACGCACAACCCCCCCCCACACACACACACACCACAAAGAACCCCCCCCCCCCACACACACACACCACACACACAACCCCCCCACACACACACACACACACACAACCCCCCCCACACACACACACCACACACACAACCCCCCCAGACACACACACACACCACACACACAACCCCCCCCCCCCCCCCACACACACACACAACCCCCCCCATACACACACACACCCACACAACCCCCCCCACACACACACACCACACGCACACGCACTCCCCCCCCCACACACACACACACACCACACACACAACCCCCCCCCCACACACAACCCCCCCCCCACACACACACACACACACCACAACCCCCCCCACACACACACACACACACACCACACACACAACCCCCCCCCCAACACACTCCACACACACAACCCCCTCCCCCACCACACACACACACAACCCCCCCTCCACACACACACACACCACCCCCCCCCACACACACCACAAACACAGCCCCCCACACACACCACACACACAACCCCCTCCCCCCACCACACACACAACACCACACAAACAACCCCCCCCCCACACACACACAACACACACACAACCCCCCCCCACCACACACACACACACCACACACACAACCCCCCCCCCACACACACACCACACACACACCCCCCCCCCCACCACACACCCCCACCACACACAAACCCCCCCACCACACACACAACCCTCCCCTCACCACACACACACACGCCAACACACACACCCCCCCCCCCCACCACACACACACACACCACACACACAACCCCCCCCCCACACACACACACACACCACACACACAACCCCCCCCCCCCCCACACACACACACACCTCCCCTCCCAACCCCCCCCCCCACACACACACACACCACACACACAACCCAACCCCCCCCCCACCACACACACACACACCACACACACAACCCCCCCCCCACACACACACATTAGCATCATTCTCTCTCTCTCTCTCTCTATACATATATATATATATATAAGAGCCGCAGTGGTCGAGTGGTGAGCACGCTCACGTGTGAATCTGCAAGACCCGGGATCGAATCCCTGCTTCTCGCACCCAGTCGGGGGCCACCTCGAGGACGTACACAGACTAATAACACACATAACAATGCCACTCCAACAGCTTCCTCTCTCTCCAACACCCCTTCTCCCCTCTCTACACTCTTAAGAAAAATAGGAAAAGTAGAATGTAGATACGAGGTGCCGTTGTAAAGGCTTATCCCTCAATACCTTCATCTGATCTATATATATATATATATATAGACATATATATACAGTTATATGGCAAATCGTTAATCAGCTGTGTTGTCACCACAAAATCTGTATTACTGTGTCATTGATATTGGTATACCCAAGACTGTAGGACGGTACAATTTACTGTGTCATTGATATTGATATTCCCAAGACTGTAGGACGGTACAATTTACTGTGTCATTGATATTGGTATACCCAAGACTGTAGGACGGTACAATTTACTGTGTCATTGATATTGATATTCCCAAGACTGTAGGACGGTACAATTTACTGTGTCATTGATATTGGTATACCCAAGACTGTAGGACGGTACAATTTACTGTGTCATTGATATTGGTATACCCAAGACTGTAGGACGGTACAATTTACTGTGTCATTGATATTGATATTCCCAAGACTGTAGGACGGTACAATTTACTGTGTCATTGATATTGGTATACCCAAGACTGTAGGACGGTACAATTTACTGTGTCATTGATATTGGTATACCCAAGACTGTAGGACGGTACAATTTACTGTGTCATTGATATTTGTATACCCAAGACTGTAGGACGGTACAATTTACTGTGTCATTGATATTGGTATACCCAAGACTGTAGGACGGTACAATTTACTGTGTCATTGATATTGGTATACCCAAGACTGTAGGACGGTACAATTTACTGTGTCATTGATATTGGTATACCCAAGACTGTAGGACGGTACAATTTACTGTGTCATTGATATGGGTATACCCAAGACTGTAGGACGGTACAATTTACTGTGCCATTGATATTGGTATACCCAAGACTGTAGGACGGTACAATTTACTGTGTCATTGATATTGGTATACCCAAGACTGTAGGACGGTACAATTTACTGTGTCATTGATATTGGTATACCCAAGACTGTAGGACGGTACAATTTACTGTGTCATTGATATTGGTATACCCAAGACTGTAGGACGGTACAATTTCAAACGATAAATGAGAACAAATATCCTCTTTCCAGCTTCCTTTCCGCAGACAACCGTAGACAGTAAGCCTGATAGGAATGTGAACAATTAGAGAGGAATCCAAGCTCCTCCCTAGTTTACACAAGAGGTGCTGGTCACAGATATAGCGAGTGTGAGTCAAGCCGGTATCACACGAGAGCTTTTAGAGTCAACATTCGATCATCAACATTTTTCTGGCAACATTTCTAGAGTATTTTGCATTCGTATCGGAAACTAGGCTGATGATAGATGAATTTAGGCAACCTAAATATTATCGATGTTGACCTAATAAGCTGTCAGACCAGTGTAGAGGATAAATGTTGAGGGAAAAAGCGCTCGTGTGATACCGGCTTAAGTCAGTCAGTCTACCAGGCAAAGCTTCCGGCATTTGGTTGGCTCAGGAGTGGTCAGGTCAGGTGAAGGTATTGAGGGATAAGCCTTTACAACGGCATCGCTGGTCCTATAATGTGTTCATCAAAGGGGAGTTAAGGGGAGATTTCCACTTGAGGGATTTATTTCTGGAACCCTTTCTCCCTCATGTTTAGCCCCATTGCTTTTGAGATTATAAGACGTTCGCCCTATTAGTTTGGCGATTTTAAGAATTTTCGCCCCATTTCTGGCAATGTTAAGACCTTTCGTACCAATTAGGTGTCGATGTTTTCCTGGCGAGCGATAGCGAGCCTGTAATTTAAGAGTAACCGGCCTTAGGCCGGGACATTTTTCTACCGAAAAATGTACACATTTATCTGGAAAGGGGTTCTAGGGGGTGTAATTTTAAGCTTGATGGAAGTCTAGAGAACAAACTAAAAACCTCCCCTTAAGAGGGTAGTGGCTAGTATTGGTTCTATATATTTATTTACTTTATAGTTTCCTCGCTGGACCTTCATCATCAAGCTGTGGTTGGTGCAAGAGTGTGTGTAGGTCCTATAATGTGTTCATCACAAGGGGAGTTAAGGGGAGACGGTCGTTTTTCTGCTCCACGTTCGCCCTCGTGTTTAGTCCCATTATTTTTTAGAGTTTTAGACGTTCGGCCCATTAGTTTGACGATTTTAAGACCATTCGTCCCATTTCGTTATAAATGTTAAGACCTATCGTAGATTTTTTCCTGGCGAGCGATAGCGAGCCTGTAATTGTAAAAGGAACCGGCCTTCGGCCGGAACATTTTTCTACCGAAAAATGTACAAATTTATATTTAGGGGGGGGGGGGGTGTCTAGGGAATGTTTTTCTAAATTTGAGGGATGTCTAGCGAGAACACTAAAAATGTATAGGGTTAACCCATACAGTACCAGGGACGTCCTTTTAAAATGTATAGCGTTAACCCATACAGTACCAGGGACGTCCTTTTATCATATTCTGGCAACTATTAGACTATTGTATTGAGCTTACAAATGGAAGGAGCGTGTAAGAGAGTATGGATCTGTGGGTGCAAGGATTGTGTGGCTGAGAATGAAAGTAGGAATACAAACGTGGGTGGTTGTGCGTGTGTATGCTCCGACAGAGGATAAACCTGTAAGAGAGAAAGAGGAGTTCTGGGTGAATGTGGAGGCGTGCCTGGATTAGTTTGACAAGAACGAAAGAATATTTCTGATTGGGGATATGAATGGTAAGGTAGGTAATAGGAAAGTTGATGGAGTGGTGGGAGGGTGGGGGGTACCGTCAGAGGTGAATGGGAATGGTAGTGCACTTGCGGACGTATGTGTGGGGAGGAGGCTGTGGATAGCCAACACCTTCTTCCGACACAGAATGATACACAGGTACACATGGAAAGTGGTGTGGAAGATGAAGGATAAGACAGTGGTGGAACGAAACGCACTGATTGATTATATATGTGTGGATGAACGAATGAAGAAATCTGTGCTCGATGCTAGGGTGTATAGGGGTATTGGAGGGGGTCTGTCTGATCATTATGTAGCTAACATTAGGATACAAAGGAAGTGGGTGAGGAGAGCTGGAGGGAGGCGAGAGGAAGGTGGAATGGTGAAGAGGGTGGAGAGGCTACAGGAGGAGGAAATCAGGAAAGAGTACAGGAGAGCAGTAGAAAGACAACTAGGTGGGTTCGACCTGGAAGATGTGGAGGAGATGAGCAAGGTGTTTAAGGAAGAGATCTGTGCAGCATGTGAGGAGGTGTGTGGAGTGAGGAGAAGAGGGAGGGGAGTGAAAGGTACAGCATGGTACAGAAGAGGTAAAAATAGCTGTGGAAGACAAGAAGAAAGCATATAGAGTGGGGTTGGGTAGTAGAGGGAATGAAGATTTGGAGAGGCAGAAACGAGCGAGGTACGTGAAGAGAAAGAGAGTGGTGAAGAGAGTAGGGAAGGAAAGTAAGAGAAGAGTAGATGAGGAATTTGGAAGGAATCTGAGTGTAAAATGGAGGGAGTGTAAGAAACTGTTCTGGAGAGAAGTCAAGAAAGTTAGGGAAGGTAGCAAGGGAAACAGTAAGGGTATGAAAGATAAGAATGGGAGAATGCTAGCCGAGAAGCAAGAGAGAGTCAAAAGATGGAGGGAGTACTTCAACGAGTTGCTAAATGTAAGGGATGAAGAGCCAGCAAACATAGTTGGATATGGTATGGGAGGAAGAAGAGAAGAACTAGTGAAGGAGGAGGTGGGGATCAGGAGGTCAGAAGTGTGGGAAGCCATGAAAAGAGTGAAGTTTGGGAAAGCACCAGGAACAGATGGAGTGTGTGGGGAAATGTTGAGGTATGGTGGTGAGATAGTGATCGAATGGGTATGGAAAATGTGCAAACTAGCATGGGAGAAAGGGAGTGCACCCGATGACTGGAAGACTGGCATAATAGTCCCCCTATATAAGGGCAAAGGGGAAAGAGGAGTGTGTGGTAACCACCGAGGAATATGTCTTTTAAGCTTAGTAGGGAAGGTGTACAGTAGGGTAGTGATTGAGAGAGTGAGAGCGAGAACGGATAAATGGATAGGCGACAAGCAGGGAGGTTTTAGGAAGGGAAGAGGATGTGTAGATCAGATTTTTACCCTGAATTGTGTTGTGGAGAAATATCTGTAGAAGCAACAAAAGGTGTATGTTGCCTTTATGGACTTGGAGAAGGCCTATGACAAGAGTGGATAGAGAAGGTATGTGGAAAGTACTTAGAATATAGGGGGTAGGTGGCAAGTTGCTGAAAGCAGTGAAGAGCATGTATGAGGGTGCAAATGCGGCAGTAAGTGTGGAGAATGAGCAGAGCGAGTTCTTTGACCTGAGTGTTGGGTTGAAACAGGGGTGTGTGATGTCCCCGTGGTTATCTACTGTATATATGGATGGAGTCATGAAAGAAATACTAGGACGAGCAGTGGATGTTGATGTATCGCTGAAAAGGGAGGGAAATAAGTGGAAGCTGCCTATACTGCTGTTTGCGGATGATACAGTTCTGATGAGCAATAATGAATGGGAGTTACACTGACAATCCCAATGGGATCTTCAACCTAGCTAGGCGAGTTAAAAATGACAGTAGGGATATTATAGGTGAACAGTGTGTTAGAAATGATAATGGGAAGATTGTGTATGCAGAAAATGAAATCAGAGAAGCATGGAAGGTACACTATGAACGATTGCTAAATGTAGAGTTTGAATGGGATAAGGAACAGCTTAGTATCAAAAAACCAATATCTGGGCCCCCTCCTTTGATAGCACCAGCTGTAGTGAGCGACGCAATCAATAAAATGAAGGACGGTAAAGCTCCAGGTTGCTCTGACATTGTCGCTGAGATGATAAAAGCCTCAGGGGAGATTGGTGTAAACTTAGTCACTGAGTTGATAAACACCATTATTAAAGATGAGAAAATCCCAGAGGATTGGCTCAAAAGTGTAATAGTAAATATATACAAAGGAAAAGGGGATGCACTAGATAGAGGAAATTATAGGGGCCTGAAAATGCTTGACCAAATCATGAAGGTCTGTGAGAGAGTCCTTGAGGGTTTGATCAGGCAAAGCATCTCTATTGATGATATGCAGTTTGGTTTTATACCAGGAAGGGGTCAACCGATGCTATCTTAATAGTCAGGCAGATACAGGAAAGATACTTACTAAAAGGCAGGGATCTTTACTTTGTGTTTGTAGACCTGGAGAAGGCCTTTGATAGGGTGCCTAGAGATGTTGTGCAGTGGGCTATGAGGAAACTTGGTGTGGAAGAGTGGCTGGTGCGTGTGATAATGAAGATGTATGAGGTTTCGCGAAGTGTCGTGAGGGTGAAGGGTGTACTGAGTGATGAGTTCGCAGTCTGTGTTGGAGTCCATCAGGGTTCAGTGTTAAGCCCCTCCTCTTTATTATGGTCTTGGAGGCACTGTCTAGAGTTTTTAGAGGCGGACTCCCGTTGGAACTGTTTTATGCAGACGATTTAGTCTTAATAGCTGACAGTATGCAAGATGCTGAGGCCAAATTCAGAGAGTGGAGAGAGGGCATGGCGAGCAAGGGTTTAAGAGTCAATATTAACAAAACCAAGGTTATACATTGTAGATTGAGACGAGGCAATGTGGAAAAGAGCGGTGCATACCCATGTGCAGTGTGTGGAAAGGGAGTGGGCGTTAACTCAATTCAATGTAGCATCTGTCGATGTTGGGTACACCATGGGAGTAAGCGCTGTAGTAGAATAAAGGGGCCCCTGCCGAAGGATAAGTCAGAAATAGAGACATTTGAGTGCGTAGTGTGCAAAGGCGAGCTTGTGTTAAGTGATGATCCTGTGGCTGTGAATTTTGGAAATGAGTCTTTGGAGCTGGTGAACAAGTTTTGTTACCTAGGAGATACCATCTCTGCCGGTGGTGGGGCTGAGGCTGCCACTGTTGCTAGAATTAGGTGTGGCTGGGGGAAGTTCAGAGAATTGATGCCAATCCTGACCATGAAAAGAATGCCTCTCCCCCTGAAGGGAAAGGTATATGCCTCATGTGTTAGAAGTGCAATGACGTATGCCTCAGAAACATGGGCCGTTAAAGTAGAGGATGTCAACAGAATGGAGCGTAATGAGATGAGAATGGTGAGATGGATGTGTGGGGCCAGGCTGCAGGATAGAATAACAAATGTTGAGCTGAGGAGACGTTTAGGTATAAAGAGTATTAGCGAGGTGATGCGTACAAGTAGACTGGGATGGTATGGACATGTGGAGAGAATGGATGAACAAAATTGGGTGAAAAAATGCAGGTCTGTGATTGTGGAGGGAGCTGCACCAAGGGGTAGACCGAGGAAGACCTGGGATCGGACTATACGCGCCGATCTCAAATCCAAGAACTTGACAAGTGAAGCAGCCCTTAACAGGGTTGCCTGGAACGCCGCCATTAGGACAAGAGACTGAAACTGCACTTATGTGTGGAACACTCAGTCTTAAAATGTTATGTATGTATTACAGGGTCTGGTAAATGAGTTTGAAACAGTGTGCGAAAAACGGAATTTGAAGGTAAATGCGGGTAAGAGCAAGGTTATGGTCTTCGAAAGGGGTGAAGTCACAGAGAGTGAGGTGAAGTTGAACGGTCAGGCTATGGAGATCGTCAGCTCTTTTATGTATCTGGGCAGTGTGTTGAGTAAAGATGGGACTATGGATGAAGAAGTGCGGGAGAGGGTGGAACAGGGGAAGAGGGTTGTAGGAACGTTGAAAGCAGTAACAAGAATAGGGTGGTCAGTTTGGAAATGAAGAAGTCCTTGCCTGACAGTGTGGTAATCCCGACACTAACTTACGGAAGCGAAGCATGGACGTTCGGGAAGAGACTCAGACCAAGAGTGAGAGCGGTGGAAATTAGTTACTTGAGAAGTGTGTGCGGAGTTACATGGAGGGATAGATAGACGAATGAGGAAGTAAAAAGGAGTTGTGGTATGGAGGTAGATGTGCTGGAAAGTGTTTAAGGAACAACTTGAGATGGTTCGGCCATATGGAACGTATGGAAAGCGAGAGAATGACTAAGAGGGTGTAGGAGAGCGAGGTGGAAGGACAGAGAGGGAGAGGTGCACCTAAGGAGAGGTGGAAGGATGGAGTGAGGAAGTACATGAATGAAGGCGGTGCTGGTTGGGAGGAGAGGCGTCGACTGACTGGGGACAGAGGTGCATGGGGGCAGTTCGTTCGTGGCCACCCCTTCGGGGATCACAGCGTCAGGCAATAGATAGATAGATTAAGCTTATGAAGGACCTCTAGCAATATTTAGGCTTCAGACTATCTCAACCAACCCTTTTAACTGCCACAGATCCTTCCTTAGCTGCATAATATCGTCAAAATATAGCTAGAATATAAATATAACACGTCGCTGGTACTCAAAGGGTTAACTGTTCTATTAGGTTTGGATAATATCAATGTCGCCATGTGCACTCTATTCATTACACATAGAAGAGATGTCCTTTTTACATCAAGTTGTTAGTTCCTCCTAAAATCCAACCCTAAATTGTGCGAAAGGTCTTAATTTTGAAACAGAAATAGGTTGAAAGGTCTTAAAATCGCCAAATTAATAAACCGAACGTCTACAAAATCTGAAAACTAATGGGGCTAAAGATGAGGGAGAAGGTGGCCAGAAAAACGAACGCCAAGATTCATGTCTTACACCCTGTTCCAAATAAGTAGTCCAGCAATTGTAAACCCTAACCTCTAAAACTCAAAAAAAGGGCTAGAGGAAATGGGCTGTCAATGTCCACACCTATTCCCTGGCTTACCCTTCCCAAATGGTAGACATAATTATTAGCTCGATTAATCATAAGCAAACCCGCGTCTTCCCTTCACAACTGGTCAGGTCAGGTGAAGGTATTGAGGGATAAGCCTTTACAACGGCACCTCGTAGCTACTTTCTACTTTTCCTATTTTCTGAAGTGTGTAGAGAGGGGGAGAAGGGGTGCTGGAGGTAGAGGAAGCTGTTGGAGTGGCTTTGTTATGTGTGTTATTATAAATTTGAGATAAATATTGAAGGAGCAAAAGTTCTAAATACCCACAAAAAAGGGGCATTTTTATTCACATTCATATATGTATCTATATTTTAAGTTCGGTCGAGGAACATGTTTATTCACATTCATATATGTATCTATATTTTAAGTTCGGTCGAGGAACATGTTTATTCACATTCATATAGATCTATATTTTAAGTTCGGTCGAGGAACATTTTTATTCACATTCATATATGTATCTATATTTTAAGTTCGGTCGAGGAACATGTTTATTCACATTCATATATGTATCTATATTTTAAGTTCGGTCGAGGAACGTGTTTATTCACATTCATATATGTATCTATATTTTAAGTTCGGTCGAGGAACGTGTTTATTCACATTCATATATGTATCTATATTTTAAGTTCGGTCGAGGAACATTTTTATTCACATTCATATATGTATCTATATTTTAAGTTCGGTCGAGGAACGTGTTTATTTTATCAAGAGGGGAGGATATTAAGGTTGAAGTTGTAAGTAAAGGGTACGAATTATGAGCGCTGGCTGTTAGATACGGTAGGTAGATGGGTAGGCAGGCAGGTAGGTAAGTAGGTGGGTGGGTGGGTAGGTAGGTAGGTTGGTAGGTAGGCAGGTAGGTGAGTAGGTAGGCTGGTAGGTAGGTAGGCAGGTAGGTAGGTAGGTTGGTAGGTAGGGGGGTACATAGGTAGGTAGGCAGGTGGGTATGTAGGTTGGTAGGTAGGTACGTGGGTAGGTAGGTACGTGGGTAGGTAGGTATGGGGGTACGTAGGTAGGTAGGTGGGTAAATAAGGGGTTTTCAGAGGTTATAGTGAAGAGAAGTGTAGAAAGGAAGAAGGAAATAGAAGAATGAAAGGTCACAGGCTATCTATTTAGCTATCTATCTATCTATCTATAGTACAGTACAACTGACATAAATAGTATATACCGGTACACATTTCACGCGAGATAATATAACTCTTGTCAGCCATTCACCGCCCTCCTCCCAGGCTCACATCTATATATATCTGTCTATCTATCTATCCATCTATAGTACAGTACAACTGACATAAATATTATATAGAACATAAGAACATAAGAAAATGGGAGTCTGCAAAAAGCCGATCGGCAAATACAAGGCAGATCCCTGTCACACCCAACCCCAATTACAATGCCCAATTATAGACTCATCTCACTAATACCTTGAGTACTGACCCCACCAAAACGGTCAGAGATTAACACAAGATTACGGGGTCTGCTGAGCGCCGATTGGCCCACACCTGGTAGATCCCCCTCACACCCAACCCATCTCGTCCATATGCCTATCTAATTTTATCTTAAAGCTCCCTATCGTTCTTGATCCCACTATATTATCAAGTCAGTATTCAATGCATTATCAAGTCAGTATTCAATGCATTATCAAGTCAGTATTCAATGCTTTTATCAAGTCAGTATTCAATGCATTATCAAGTCAGTATTCAATGCATTATCAAGTCAGTATTCAATGCATTATCAAGTCAGTATTCAATGCTTTTATCAAGTCAGTATTCAATGCACAAAATAAATACATCCCCAAAAGAAAATTTAGATCAACACAGAACCAACCCAAATGGATGAATAATAGACTATTAGATCTTCTAGGACAAAAGAGAGGAATATATAGAAAAATTAGAAAAGGCGAAATTCACCTACTTGCTTACTATCAGAATCTATCAAGACAGGTAAAAAAGGATATTAGGAAAGAAAAAAGAAATTATGAAATTAAGGTTGCCAATGACTCAAAAAATAATCCTAAAGCTTTTTACCAACTATATAAATCCAAGGTTAGAGATGTAATTGGTCCCCTTAAAACTTCGATAGGAGAAATGACAGAAAATGATTTAGAAATGTGCAGTACATTAAATAGTCAATTTCTTTCCGTTTTCACTAATGAAAATTTGGCACAGTTTCCAGAAGTCCGTAAGGTATATAGCGATAGTATAGAAAATAGGTTAAGTACGGTTACTATAAGTAGAAATGATGTGCTTAAGGAAATTGACAGACTGAAACCTCATAAATCGCCTGGTCCTGATGAGGTATATGCTAGAGTATTAAAAGAATGTAGGGATGAGTTAAGTTACCCATTAACATTTTTATTTAACAAGTCATTGGAGACAGGTATAGTTCCAGAAGCTTGGAAGCTTGCAAACGTAGTTCCGATCTTCAAAAAAGGTGACAAATCAATAGCATCCAATTACCGTCCCATTAGTCTTACATCAATCATAGGAAAGCTACTAGAGTCAATTATTGCTAGTAAAATTAGAAACCACTTAGATACATTTAATTTAATAAATTCTTCTCAGCATGGATTCACTCAGGGACGTTCTTGCCTTACTAATTTGCTTAGTTTTTTCTCAGAGGTATATGAAGCAGTAGATAATGACAAGTCATATGATATAATATATTTAGATTTCAGTAAAGCTTTCGACAGAGTCCCCCATGAGAGATTGATGAGAAAGGTTGAGGCGCATGGAATAGGTGGGGCGTTGTTGGGATGGATTAGGTCATGGCTAATTGGTAGGAAGCAGAGAGTCAGCATAAATGGTACGAAGTCAGAATGGGGAGCAGTCAAAAGTGGTGTCCCCCAGGGATCTGTATTAGGTCCTCTGTTGTTTGTTATATACATAAATGACCTTGATTTAGGTATAACTAGTAGGATAAGTAAATTTGCAGACGATACCAAAATGGGGAGAACAATTGATTCAGATAGAAATATAGAGTGCCTCCAAAGGGATCTAGATACCTTACACGAATGGTCAGTAAATTGGCAGATGAAGTTTAACATTGACAAATGCAAGGTATTAAAGATAGGGAAGATGCATACAAATGTTAAATATAAACTAGCTAATGTGGAATTAGAAAACTCGAATTGTGAGAAAGATCTAGGTGTGTTTGTTAGCAATGATTTGAAGCCTAGACAACAGTGTATAAGCGTTCGAAACAAGGCAAACAGGATTCTCGGGTTCATCTCAAGGAGTGTGAGTAACAGAACTGCTGATGTTATCTTAAAACTTTACTTGTCATTAGTGAGACCCCATATGGATTATGCTGTTCAATTTTGGTGTCCTTATTACAGAATGGACATAGATTCATTGGAGAGAGTACAACGTAGAATGACAAAAATGATCCATAATATTAGAAATCTTCCGTATAAAGAAAGGTTGAAGAAATTAGGCTTACATTCGTTAGAGAGACGCAGAGTTAGAGGGGATATGATAGAGGTGTTCAAGTGGGTTAGTGGGATTAACAAAGGGGACATGACAAATGTACTAAAGCTCAGTGATAGCGAAAGAACTCGTACCAATGGTTTCAAATTAGATAAATTTCGTTTCAGAAAAGATATAGGCAAATATTGGTTTGGTAACAGAGTTGTAGATGGGTGGAATGGACTACCAAGTGCTATAGTGGGATTAAAAACGATAGGGAGCTTTAAGATAAAATTGGATAAGCATATGGACGAGAAGGGTTGGGTGTGAAGGGGGATCAGCAGGGTTGGGCCAATCAGCGCTCTGCAGACCCCCGTAATCCTGCGTTAATCTCCTGCGTTAATCTCTAACCGTTTTGGTAAGATGATCCTCAGGGTATTAGTGTTGAGCCTATAATTGGGCTTTGTAATTGGGGTTGTGTGGGACAGGGATCTGCCTTGCTTAGGCCAATCGGTTTTCTGCAGACTCCCATTTTCTTATGTTCTTATATCACTTGGTAGCCTAGTCCACCCATCTACAACTCTGTTACCAAACCAATATTTGCCTATATCTTTTCTGAAACGAAATTTATCTAATTTGAAACCATTTGTACGAGTTATTTCGCTATCACTGAGCTTTAGTACATTTTTCATGTCTCCTTTATTAATCCCACTAACCCACTTGAACACCTCTATCATGTCACCTCTAACTCTGCGTCTCTCTAACGAATGTAAGCCTAATTTCTTCAACCTTTCTTCATACGGAAGATTTCTAATATTTTGGATCATTTTTGTCATTCTACGTTGTACTCTCTCCAATGAATCTATGTCCATTCTGTAATAAGGACACCAAAATTGAACAGCATAATCCATATGGGGTCTCACTAATGACAAGTAAAGTTTAAGATAACATCAGCAGTTCTGTTACTCACACTCCTAGATATGAACCCGAGAATCCTGTTTGCCTTGTTACGAACGCTTATACATTGTTTTCTAGGCTTCAAATCATTGCTAACAAACACACCTAGATCTTTCTCACAGTCTGAGTTTTCTAATTCCATATTAGCTAGTTTATATTTAAAATTTGTATGCATCTTCCCTATCTTTAATACCTTGCATTTGTCAATGTTAAACTTCATCTGCCATTTTACTGACCATTCGTGTAAGGTATCTAGATCCCTTTGCAGACACTCTATATCTCTAATTGAATCAATTTTTCAATTTTTCAATTGCTGGCTCGCTATCGCTCGCCAGGAAGAAATCGACACCTAGATGGGGATAAACGTCTTAAAATAGTTGGCTGAATGGGGCCGAATGGATACAAGCCAGAGAAATAGAGGAAAGGACAGAAATAACAAAAAGCAGGTCACCTCCCTTAAGTCGTAGAGGTAGATTATAAACTAAAGAAAATCGAGTCTGAATTATGCAACCGCCCTTGTCATTATATTTAAGCCGAACCCTACCGTACCTATCACGAGTCACAGCTATAAGGGGGTTCGGACGTTTTTATGGTCCCTCTTCTTCCTCATGTTTAGCCCCATCAGTTTGCAAATTTGAAGACGTTGGGCCCATTAGTTTGGCAATAATAAGACCTGTAATCCAATGTCTTTGTCAATATTAAGACCTTTCGTGCACATTTAGGTGTCGATTTTGTCCTGGCAAGCGAAAGCGAGCCTATCGAAAAATTTACAAATTTATATTGAAGGGCGGTCTAGGGAGTGTTTGTTTAACTTTGATGAAGGTCTAGCGAGGAAACTAAATCTTTATGAATATATAAATTGATAGACCCCCCAAAAAATAACCACTGTCCCCTTGGCGAGATGGTTCACTTTTTGGGCGATTTTTGCATGTATTCATTATTTTTCTAGTTTCCTCCCTAGACCTCCATCAAATTTTAAAAAAAAAAATCCATTAGATCCCCCTTCTTGATTAATTTGTACATTTTTTCGGTAGAAAACTTTCCCGGCCGAAGGCCGGTTCTTCCAACATTACAGGCTCACTATCGTTCGCCAGGGAAACAATCGACACCTAAATAACACGAAAGGTCTAAATATTGACGAAGAAATGGGTCGAAAGGTCTTAAAATCGACTAACTAATGGGGCAAACATCTTAACATTTGAAAACTAATGGGGCTAAACATGAGAGAGAAAGTGGTCCAGAAAACCGTTCCATCCCCCCTTAAACCCAACTTGATAGTATAGGTAACCCAGAAACCTACCAATCACGAGTCAGAGGTATAGTCCGTTCATTCTAGGCTGGACAGAAATCGTAACCTCTAACCTCTGTAACTCAAAAAGGGCTAGAGCAAATTGGCTGTGAATTTCCACATCTATTCCTTGACTGGCTGTTCCCAAATGGTAGAAATATTAGCTCGATTACTCTAGTCGTTTTTGAGTTACAGAGGTTAGTGGTCATGATTTCTCGCCTACTTACAGCGAACAGACTATAGCATACCCCCACTTAATTTGATAGCTAATATATCCTCGTATTGTATTTATCACAAGTAAGAGCTGGTACAGTCGGTCAAATAAGTAATGTCGCGGCACCAAGTATATATCGATCAATAATTGGTATCTGCACTGGCTAGGCATTAATTCACCGTTTCGAGTGAGATATACAAACATGTTCCTATCTTTACACACCCTATTCAACATCTGACAGACATTAATACAGCACACAGCGAGCAAAACGTAATAACAGCGGAGACGAGACTTATTTGGCCAACCTATCTATCTATCTATCTATTGCCTGACGCCGTGGTCCCCGAAGGGGTGGCCACGAACGAACCACCCATTTGGCCAACCTAGACTCGAGGATAAAACAATCTTTACACTGGTGAGCTGTATTTTAATCTTGTGTGAACGGAATGAACCGGGTGAAACAACCGTCTGTGAGGTATTATCACAAGATTTCGACCCACTTCCAGAATGTTTAAAGCGTAAATCAACCAACACGGTTAGGTTAGGTTAGTACTATATTTTGGCGTTGGTCTTGGTTGATTTAGCAATGGTTGAGAGCTACTGGTTGAAATGGTCTACTGGTTGAGATGTCCGGGAACCCATAAGAAACTGCACTCGTAATTCAATCATGGGCATTATAATATTTCCCCGTATTATGATCACGGAGAGGAACTGAATTTATATGGCCGACTGTACATCCTCCCAGATATTATAAGCTACCCACCCAAGAAACTCCCTTTGGATCCCTAATACCTACAATGTCGGTATCGTGTGTGCCAGAGAGGACGAGTCGTGGCCTAGAACCTGGTTAGACTAGACCTCTTGCCAACACAATAGTTCACGGACAAGACCACACAAGATATAATATACCAACACAATAGTTAATATACCAGTACAATAGTTAATATGCCAGCACAATAGTTAATATGCCAGCACAATAGTTAATATGCCAGCACAATAGTTAATATACCAGCACAATAGTTAATATACCAGTACAATAGTTAATATACCAGCACAATAGTTAATATACCAGTAGTTAATATACCAGTACAATAGTTAATATACCAGTACAATAGTTAATATACCAGCACAATAGTTAATATACCAGTACAATAGTTAATATGCCAGCACAATAGTTAATATACCAGCACAATAGTTAATATACCAGCACAATAGTTAATATACCAGCACAATAGTTAATATGCCAGCACAATAGTTAATATACCAGCACAATAGTTAATATACCAGTACAATAGTTAATATACCAGTACAATAGTTAATATACCAGTACAATAGTTAATATACCAGCACAATAGTTAATATACCAGTACAATAGTTAATATGCCAGCACAATAGTTAATATACCAGTACAATAGTTAATATGCCAGTACAATAGTTAATATACCAGCACAATAGTTAATATACCAGCACAATAGTTAATATGCCAGCACAATAGTTAATATACCAGCACAATAGTTAATATACCAGCACAATAGTTAATATACCAGCACAATAGTTAATATGCCAGCACAATAGTTAATATACCAGTACAATAGTTAATATACCAGTACAATAGTTAATATACCAGTACAATAGTTAATATACCAGTACAATAGTTAATATACCAGCACAATAGTTAATATACCAGCACAATAGGTAATATGCAAGGCCTACACTGGTGCTAACGTGAAAAATACCAAAAGAACTAACTCTTAAGGGGAGATTTCCACTGGAGATTTTTTTTTGGTGGACCCCTTTCTCCCTCATGTTTAGCCCCATTGCTTTTGAGATTTTAAGACGTTCGCCCTAGTAGTTTGGACATTTTAAGACATTTTGCCCCATTACTGTCAATTTTAAGACCTTTCGTGCCATCAAGGCGAGCCTGTAATTTAAGAGCAACCGGCCTCGGGGCGGGACATTTTTCTACCGAAAAATTTACAAATTTATCTTGAAAGGGGGTCTAGGGGGTGTAATTTTAAGCTTGATGAAAACGTAGGGAACAAACTAAATACCTCCCCTTAAGGGGAGGTTTCTAGTTTGTTTCCTACTTCTCCAGCAATCTTAAAATTTCACCCCCTTGACCCCCTTTCAAGATAAATTTGTAAATTTTTCGGTAGAAAAATGTCCCGGCCGATTACTCTTAAATTACAGGCTCGCTATCGCTCGCCAGGATAAAATAGACACCTAAATGGCACGAAAACTCTTAAAATTGACAGAATGGGGCGGAAATTCTTAAAAATCACCAAACTAATGGGGCAAACGTCTTAAAATCTCAAAAGCAATGGGGCTAAACATGAGGGAGAAAGGGGTCCAGAAAAAAATCCCTCAAGTGGAAATCTCCCCTTAAGGGGATAGGGTTCATTTAGTTATTGATTCTCGTTTTATTTTCCTCCATATATCGCCATCAAGCTTTATAAAATATGTTCCTCCATATATCTCCATCAAGCTTTATAAAATATGTTCCTCCATATATCTCCATCAAGCTTTATAAAATATGTTCCTCCATATATCTCCATCAAGCTTTATAAAATATGTTCCTCCATATATCTCCATCAAGCTTTATAAAATATGTTCCTCCATATATCGCCATCAAGCTTTATAAAATATGTTCCTCCATATATCTCCATCAAGCTTTATAAAATATGTTCCTCCATCAAGCTTTATAAAATATGTTCCTCCATATATCTCCATCAAGCTTTTATTTTCCTCCATATATCGCCATCAAGCTTTATAAAATATGTTCCTCCATATATCTCCATCAAGCTTAATAAAATATGTTCCTCCATCAAGCTTTATAAAATATGTTCCTCCATATATCTCCATCAAGCTTTATTTCCTCATATCGCCAAATAAATATGTTCCTCCATATATCTCCATCAAGCTTTATAAAATATGTTCCTCCATATATCTCCATCAAGCTTTATAAAATATGTTCCTCCATATATCTCCATCAAGCTTTATAAAATATTTTCCTCCATATATCTCCATCAAGCTTTATCAAATATCATCATGGATCCACCTTGGAGGTAAATCTCTACAAAATGTCCGTTCGAAGGCCGATTTCTCCAAAATTTCAGGCTCGCTATCGCTCGCCAGGACAAAATCGACACCTAAATGGCACGACAGTTCTTGATATTGATAAAGAAATGGGACGAAAGGTCTTAAAATCTACAAACTAATGGGGCAACGTCTTAAAATCTCAAAAGCAATGGGGCTAAACCTGACGGAGAAGGGGTAGCCGGAAAAAGCAACCACCTCCCCCTTTAAGACAACGGTACAACTAATGAACCAGATAAGATCACATCATTTAGTTAACCCTTACTATCACAGAGTAGTTATTCCGTCAACACACAACTATTTAATCAGTATTACCACACAATAGTTAAGGCACTGGACCACAGAGAAATTATCCTTGCCACAAATATTTAACCCGTAGCCTATAATCAGAACATTTACTATTATCAAGAATGCGAAATATTCCTTGAAATAAATAAATATAGGCCTATATTTTGATCTATGTGGATGAGGGATACAAAAGGCAAAACTGCCTGTGACGAGTGCCTCCCCCAGAGTTGAAAGAGTGACAGGGCCAAAATCAGGGAATGTTCGAGACAAAATGTCTGGACACACGGAGTTTGAAAGTTTAAGTCATAGGATGAGAGAAAGATGGATTCATGGAGTGTTCCATAGCTCAGCTGTTGAATAGAAGAAAGATTGGGAGTATCGTTTCACTCTTGAGTTAGATAGTTGCACAGAGTAGGGGTGGGATTGTGTTGCAAGACGAGTACTACATACCCTACGTAGAGGAGGTGGTATACACTGGGAGAACTCTGAGGAACACTGATTATTGTAGTAGCGATAGAATAGCGAGAGAGATGCAACATTGCGGCGAAGAGAGAGATTGCAGAGAGTTTGTGAGAGAACGGGAGTTAATGATACGAAAAGCTTTCCTTTCTACTTTGTCTAGAAGTGCTGTGTGAGAGGATACCCCCACACATGCGAACAATACTCAATAGGATATATATTTATATATATATATATAATGGTTAAGGTGGCAAAAATCTGTGTGTGATAACCCAGGTTCGAATCCCAGTGGATCACATATATACTTTAATTAATTTAATTGGGGGGGTGTTTGGTGTTGTGGTGAAATTAATAAAATATATATATTATATATATATATATATATATATATATATATATATATATATATATATATATATATATATATATATATATATATATATTCATTGGGGGTGTTTGGTGTTGTGGTGAAATTAATAATATATATATATATATATATAGGCTATATATATATATAATTATATATATATATATATATAATTATACAGTATATAAAATTATATAAAGTGAACAGTATATAGTCTGGATCCCTTTCCACGACGTGAACATTTTTATTAAAACATTTGGCTGGACAAGCACAGCAGCTTACGTTGACCTTGAATATCGAGATATTTTCCCTGCAGTGCTATAATTGGGCTTCACCTTCATTCATGGCAACGTACCAAAGTACTGCTACTTCGACATTATACATTTTAATTATATAGCCTATATGAAATTTCATAGTGATAACAACTTACATGCAAGATCATATACATTATATATTATGGTAGTGAATCACATTGACCAAAGACTGTTTTGATATGTCGAGCGAAGATTCAAACGAAGCTCCGAGTCACGTAGCAGTGTAATATAGCACTTACCTTGCTTCTTTCACCAACTCAAGACTACACATACACTTTTCCACCACTTAACACTACACACTAGACACTCGGGCGACACTTACACCAATACACAGCCACGTAATCACTCTCCTCGATCATGTTTTCCAGCTGTTTGGGATTGACATCTTCGATCACGTCGGCCTTAGAGTTGAGACCAAAGGTCGGGGCTGTTATAAGGAGCGCCAGGCACAGGGCCACGCTAGTCCACAAGATCGACCGCATGTTTATCGTGTTTCCCCGCTGTTTTCCCTTCGATTACGGTTTGATGGAGGCGGGAGAGGGACGGAGGTGAGGTCCTGAAGGCAGCGAACGCCCCGCAGGTCTAAAATAACCCACCCGCTAGAGGCTGCCCCATCAGACTAAGCGATGCCAAACACTTAGGCCAAAATGTTTCCCCGGCTATCGTCCACGTTCGGAAACTTTACTACCTTAGTCTTAAGTACGGGGAAAGAACGTAAACTTCTCTTCCTCTGTTAAATGCCATGGAGGAAAGGGAGAGTCGGTTTCTTTCCAATATTCTAAACCATAACTATGCGTGCTGAAAAAAAGCTATCCCTGTTAGTTTAGCTATCGATATGTAGTGGGAAATTTCTTATGCCATCACTCAGGGCTCGTCAACGGGAAAGGCAACAACACTCATCCCAGAACCAAATGGCAAGCGGAAATCATTGTGAATAGCCATTGTGGGCATCTTCGGCTGATCGGATCTATTCTTAAACCTGTGGGAAAGATGTTACCTAGCCCATGTATGACGCAAACAAGGAACTATAATACGTAACTAGCCTAGTTGAAGATAACAATAATGTGTCAAGACCAAACATTTCCCCTGGTAATGCTCAACCCTTTCAATACTTATCGACATATTCAAGTTATTCTGAACAACTTGGATAATTGTATTCAGCTTAGGGGGAATTTACGATAACGCCGTTATATATATATTTTTGTTTTAAATTAATATTTATTTTATTACACATTTCAGCTAACCTATTTCCATTACTCCTCCTTAAACTATATCAAATCGTCTAATGACAGCCAGGTTACAATAAGGGTTACGAATATTTGGTAGAGGGTGAAGAAAGTGCTGCTCTCTGTTGCTGCAAACTTTCAATAGAGGATAAGGGGAGGAAATTACATTTATCCTTAGTATAGCCTCTTCGGTCAGTGCCAGAGCCGTCTGGAGATCATTTCTTAGCTGTCTATGGTTGATATATCAGGCCCATACCACACTGCCATACTACCCCTATATCTCACTACCACAGTACCCCTCCACCACACTACCATACTACCCCTCCACCACACTACCCCTCCACCACACAACCACAGTACCCCTATATCTCACTACCACACTACCCCTCCACCACACTACCATACTACCCCTCCACCACACTACCCCTCCACCATACTACCCCTCCACCACACTACCATACTACCCCTCCACCACCCTACCCCTCCACCCCCCCACCATACTACCCCTCCACCACACTACCATACTACCCCTCCACCACACTACCCCTCCACCACACTACCATACTACCCCTCCACCACACTACCACACTACCCCTCCACCACACTACCATACTACCCCTCCACCACACTACCACACTACCCCTCCACCATACTACCCCTCCACCACACTACCCCTCCACCACACTACCATACTACCCCTCCACCACACTACCCCTCCACCACACTACCATACTACCCCTCCACCACACTACCATACTACCCCTCCACCACACTACCATACTACCCCTCCACCACACTACCATTCTATCCCTCCACCACACTGCCATACTACCCCTCCACCACACTGCCATACTACCCCTCCACCACACTACCCATCTACCCCTCCACTACACTACATGAACTGCACCACCCCTCCACCTTCCCCTACACACCGACATGACCATTTATCTTTGCCAATATCGCTTTACCACTTATCTAACTTTAAAATGCTATGAACAGTATAATAGATATAGTCACTCATAAAAATTTGTGAACCACTCATATTTTGGTATTATGTTGGCATATCAATAAATGTTGATGTAAAAAATTTATAATATACAGTATATAACAACTATATATTTATATATACAGTATATCACTTATATAAACAAATGCATCTATATCCCAATCGCCATGGCCGTATTTCATAAAGAAAATCATAATTCCATGAATTGTACAAGTAGTGCACAGTCCGGTCCTAAGGACCCCAATGGAAATACGCCTAACGGCCTTATTGGGCTATACTTAGTTGAAATTATGCAATGCTGGTACATGTCCTATTCGAAACATCTTATATTGTACCAACATTGTAAAATATTAACTGAATAAATATTATTAATATTATTAATATTATTATATACCCGGTATATATATATATATATATATATATATATATATATACCGGTATATATAATATATATATATATATATATATATATATATATATATATATATACCGGGTATATAATAATATTAATAATATTAATAATATATATATATATATATATATATATATATATACCCGGTATATATATATATATATATATATATATATATATATATACCCGGTTTATATATATATATATATATATATATATATATATATATATATATATATATATATATAATTATATACCGGTATTTATATAATATATATATATATATATATATATATATATATATATATATATATATATATATATATATATATATATATATATATATATATATATATATATTACTCCGGCACTTACCTCAGTTTTTTTAAGTTTTATTTTTGTTTTCTTTTTTTATTGGGGTGGCCGACTTGAGACAGAGCTAGAACATGGACGTCACACCACATCAGAAATACAAAACAAATCAAAACTCAAAATTACACATATCTAGGTCATCAAGGAGAAATACCCAGAGACCCAGGCCCATTTGGGGTCCCCAGCAAAAGATTCCCAGGTCCCAGATGCACCGGAGAGGCTTCGATTTCCGCTGGCAGACCCACAGCAAAGCTTTACCACCACAAGCCCGCCCACCATGCTTCCAGGCGCACCTTTCATTACTTCCAGCTCCCGGGCCAGGCGCCTGACGGACTATTATCTAGTCCAACTGGCGCATGACCCTCTCTCCCAAACGACCGCGTTTACACTCATCTATTCACTAACATTCTCCATTCATTCCTATTTATTACCACTTCTCTTGCCTGATCTATAGTCATTCCTCTATCTTCCTCGCTTGTCCTACACAGTCTCTCCATCTCAATGGAGGTTTTCCTACCCCTCTATCTCCCCTTGTATCTGACTCACACATTCTCTTTGTAAGCCTTTCATCTTCCATTCGTTCAACATGACCATACCAGCTCAGCACCCTTCTGTCCACTCTGGCCGATAAATGTTCCTGCTGCCCCACTCTCCTATGTTGTTCTTCATTCCTCAATCTGTCTCTATGGGTCACTCCACACATACTCCTCAAGCAGCTCATCTCCATTACATTCAGCTTTCTTCTCTCCTTTGCCTTTAGAGCCCATATTATCAGCCCCATACATCACTGTTGGTACAACAATCCCTTGATACATAGCACTTTTAACTTTCATTCCTAGATTTCTCACCTTCCACATACTTCCCATTGCCCCAAAAACTTTCTTTCCTTCACATACTCTCTGTTTTGCCTCCATTTCCATACCTCCATTCTTGCTTATCGTTCCTCCTAGATATTTAAAACATTCTAGGCCTACTTGTTCCAATACTTCCTTATACAACCTCACATCTAGATTCACCCTACGATCCCCCCTATTACACACCATTACTTTACTTTTATTGACTTTCACCTTCAGCTTCCTTCTCCCACAAACCACACCAAACTCTTTGATTACCCGCTACAGTTTCTCCTCAAAATCTGCCACCAACGCCGCGTCATCAGCGAACAGCAACTGATTCAACTCCCAATCTCTACCATTCATTCCTACTAAACCCAATCCTCTACCCATAGTTCTCATTTCACCTCCCTCACCACACCATCCATATATACATTAACCCCTTCTGTACCGCGACATCGTTTTGATTATATTCTAGCTATATTGAGACGATATTGAGCAGTTTAAGAAGGATCTGTGATAGCAAAAAGGGATAAACGAAAGAATTCGAAGCCTGTTAGTTGCTGGAGGCCCTTTTTAAGTTGAATAAAATAATTAAGGGTAGCCATAATAAAGTTGAAAGGATGGACCGGTACAGAAAGGGTTAAACAGCCAGTGACATTATACAATCCTGTCGCAAACCTACATTTACCTTAAACCATTCACTCAACTCATTATTTCCTACTCTAACACACGCTTTGCTCTCTTCATAAAAACTCTTAACTGCTCTTAACAAATTTCATCCAATTTCATAAATCCTTAGCACCTTCCACATTGCTTCTCGATCCACACGATCATACGTTTTTTCCAAATCCATAAAAGCCCAAAATATCTCCTTATGCTTCTCTAAATACTTCTCGCATAGCTGTCTTACTGCAAAAATCTGGTCCACACACCCTCTTCCCCTCTGAAAGCCGCGCTGCTCATCTATTGCAACTTCCGTACACTTTATTATCTTCTCTATCAACACCCTGCCATACAGCTTTCCAACTACTGATAATAAACTAATACCTCTATAACTTGAACACTCCTGCCGATCTCCCTTCCCCTTGTACAAAGGCACAATACACGCACTCCTCCAGTCTAGTGGTACCATTGACACAACAAAGCTCACATTGAATAGTCTCACCAGCCAATCTATTATCACAACTCCACCCTTCTTAATACACTCCACAGCAATACCATCCATACCTTCTGCTTTTCCCACTCTCATTTGTCTCACTGCTTCTTTCACCTAATTTTTCCCAATCTTTTCATTCATTCCCTGCCACCTGGGTGGCCTAAGTAACCTATCTCCATCTACCACTGCTTCAATCACATCTTACAACAGGTGTTGCTATCCTTTCAGGATATATTTTCACAAACCCCAGACGACATTGGCCACACTAAGGTCCTCAATCACCCCATACACACCACAGGCCCCCCCCCCCCCAATCAGGCAGCCTCTACGGCAGAAGAACCCCATTCAGCCCCGCAAAAAAGAAAGACAAGTCAGAGAAATGTTAGATACGGGACTAATAAACCCCTCCACCAGCCCTTGGTCTTCATCCATCGTACTAGTAAAGAAAATGGACGGTTCCCTGCGGTTCTGCACCGATTACCGCCAGTTGAATGACGTAACAGTTAAAAGACGCTACCCCCCTGCCACGCATAGAAGACTCCCTTGATTCTTTACACGGAGCGAGCATTTTTTTCTACCCTCGACTTGCAAGCCGGGTACTGGCAAGTAGCCGTACACCCTGACCACAAACAGAAGACTGCTTTCTCTACAAACAGCGGCAGGCACTTGCTTATGGTAGTCCATCGTAGTCCGATGATGACGTTCCCTTCCTGCAAAGCAGGAAGAGAAAACCTGCGCATAGAAGAGTTTAGAGTGCCGAGGGAGGTGCGCAGTTCCAACTTCACTATCTTGGTACTGAACAGGGGTTGCTGATGGCAAGGGGGTGACCCAAGACGACCAGCTCCTGCTCAATACTGCAGGGGACTGCCGGGATTCCAGTTTGTCGGAAACCGCCAGAACGTGACCCCAACGTCTGCTTTTCTCTCAGGGTGTGCTCCCCTAGCCTTTGTCTTACTAGACCAAACCACAAGGCAGTGGGTGTGTGCGGTTGTTGGTAGATGACAAGGATACACATCATACCTCTGGGGGCCACCGCATGCCCTGAGATCCCCTAATGATTTAGCCTGGGGTCGCAAGACACCCAGTTACCGTGTGTGGCCCCGGGGAGGTACAATAGGAGTCTTGGTGATGGAGAGGCTATGTACTGACAGAGGGAGACTTACGCACTCGGCTCCCCTTTTCACCACAAGGGTTAGCCAGCGGCAGCAGCTGAAAGCGAGAATTGCATGCAAGCAAGCAGCACTACACCAACATGCTACTGCACTAGTCGCATCACATCACCCTGTGTGATAACACCTTCCCTACCTCCCCGTCCTCATTCAGACTCCCCTCCTGCCCTCGCCCTCTAACCTTTCCTACCTCCCCGTCCTCATTCAGACTCCCCTCCCGCCCTCGCCACTGCCCGCTAACCTTTCCTACCTCCCTGTCCTCATTCAGACTCCCCTCCTGCCCTCGCCACTGCCCCCTAACCTTACCTACCTCCCTGTCCTCATTCAGACTCCCCTCCCGCCCTCGCCACTGCCCCCTAACCTTACCTACCTCCCTGTCCTCATTCAGACTCCCCTCCCGCTCTCGCCACTGTCCGCTAACCTTTCCTACCTCCCCGTCCTCATTCAGACTCCCCTCCCGCCCTCGCCACTGCCCCCTAACCTTACCTACCTCCCTGTCCTCATTCAGACTCCCCTCCCGCCCTCGCCACTGCCCCCTAACCTTACCTACCTCCCTGTCCTCATTCAGACTCCCCTCCCGCCCTCGCCACTGCCCGCTAACCTTTCCTACCTCCCTGTCCTCATTCAGACTCCCCTCCCGCCCTCGCCACTGCCCCCTAACCTTACCTACCTCCCTGTCCTCATTCAGACTCCCCTCCCGCTCTCGCCACTGTCCGCTAACCTTTCCTACCTCCCCGTCCTCATTCAGACTCCCCTCCTGCCCTCGCCACTGCCCGCTAACCTTTCCTACCTCCCCATCCTCATTCAGACTCCCCTCCCGCCCTCGCCACTGCCTGCTAACTTTCCCCACCTCCCGCTTTCGCTATTCCCCACCCACCTTCCGCCCTCGCTATGAATTCAACTTACTACCCTTCGTCCTATGCAATGGCCCTGCTACTTTCTCCAGATTAATGGATTCCGTCCTTCAAGGCCTCACCTGGGAAACCTGCCTAGCGTATCTAGATACCGTCATCGTTTTCGCCAGTTCATGGGAAGAACACCTCACCCGCCTCACGAAAGGTTTTACGCGGATAAGGCAAGCCGGGCTATAGTTAAAACCCTCATTGTACCCTGGCACGAGACTCCGTCCCTTACTTAAGACACATAATTTCGAAACAAGGCATTTCACCCGACCCGGTCAAACTTGCGGCGATCCGGGAAATTCAACAACCGCAATCAGTTAAGGGCATACGATCGTTCCTCGGTTTAACCTCCTACTACCGGCGTTTCGTTAAAGGCTTCGCGTCCATTGCCAAACCCTTACATGAGACGAGAAATTAGTACAGTGGTCCCTCTCATTTAGCGAATTCATTAGACTAGCCAAACCATCGCCAAAAGTGAATTTCGCCAAACGCGAATAGTACTTTAAATGGGAAAATTATCCATTAGTCTTTGACGAGGCCCGAGTTCACCCTTTTGGGCCTTTTCAAACCGCCCGCCATGCGCATCGTCGATCGCCAACACACTCAGCGCCGTCTGCTTACTCTGTTTTTGCTAGAAGACATAGGCCTAGCCTATATATCTCCACAAAGAATTGACCTAACCTAGGTTAGATGTATATCAGGCAGCAGAATTCATTGTTATCTTGTGAATAGTCTTATTGATAAGGAATAACCACATAACCTTAGCAACAAGTTGCTAAGTCACTAGCTAGCCAGACCAAGAAATGGTCTAACCTAGCTTAGATATATATCAGGAGGCATAAATCACTTTTACCTTGTGAATGGTGAAGACTAGAATTTTCTATACCAACTGTTTTTCGATTGAGCAAAATATTGAAATTGGTTTTTGATCCGTGGTCCCTTCTTTGATTAATTATATTTATCGATTGGGCCCCTGAGTCAGCTGATGCGCGCGTGTGTGTTTGTGTGTCGCAGACTGTTCGGCACAATAAACAAAGCAAAACACAAGAGATATGAGGTTCACAAATCAGTTTGGTCAAGATTACTCTGTTAACCCACTGGATCCCAGCGTCGTACGTGATGCGTCGGCAGTGTTTGATCACCAGCTCCCAGCGACGCATCACGTGCGTCCGGCATATTAAAATCAGTTACGTGGCTCGTAAGTTAGGAAATGGCGGGAGAATAGGAGGGGGAGGTACCGTAGTGTGTGTGGGAGCCGGGCCGGTAGGTGTGAGCGGGCCAAGACAGCCGCGCGGCCGGTGGTGGTGGGCTTAGTGGGGATACTTTACACCCTTAGTTCACCGCCACTTTGAACCTTCATTACTCCGGTCGTATGGGAGCTAGAGGCTTGAGATTTATGTGAGACACTCCTTAGGATGTATGCCGTACAATGCCATACTCAGTTTTCACCCTAGTGCTCCCGGGCAGGTGGTCATGTGGGGGAGACGAATTTTCGACCCCCCCCCTGCCCCCCAAATGACCGAGGTGAGTTTTTTTTTATTGTTTTCTTCATTTCTCACCATTCTCTTCCATTTTGGCTCAACAAATTTTTTTGAGGCCCCCCCCCCCCCCCAAAAAAAAAATATCTGAGGTGAGTTTTTTTTTTTTTTTTTTTTCATTTCTCACCCTTGTCTTCCATTTTAGCAAACAAAAACAAAAAGTGAAAATGGCTTGGGACTGGGGTGAACAAAATATTATAACTAGCCGGGGCTCAGCGGGTTAATATACGTTTATGAAATATACCTGGGATATTCTCGCTATCCAAGCAGCTCAGTTAGGGTTTTGTGAGTAGGCCTAAGCCTATCTATAGCCTAGCCTCGGCCTAAGAGTAACTCTCAATACGGCGCTCTACTGTAGCCTACATGAAACATTAACAGCAATAGAAAAGACAATAGATAATAGATAACAGATTTAATTTACCATGAATTATTTAGAGTTAGGCCTGGTGAGACTAGCTTGCGGGCGGCGCATTCTGGGCCGACGCCATTCCGTGACGTCAGCATTCTCGCCAAAAGTGTATTTGAAGCGCCAAATTCGGATTCTGGTACCATATCCAACCTATCGCCAATACTGTGTTTCGCCAAGATGAAATCCGCTAAACGCGAGGGACCACTGTATGGACAGAGGCCCGCCTGAAAGTGTTTAACACTCTCAAACACTTCGGCACCGATAGTAGCTTTTCCAGATTACAGTCAACCAGTCCGCTTATACACGGACGTATCTTTAACAGGAATCGGTGCCATACTAGCTCAAATCACGGATAATAAAGAAAACGTTGATCGTAGCATGCGCCAGCCACACACCGACCCAAGCAGAAACCAACTATGCCGCAATAAAAAGAGAATGATTGGAGCTAGTATGGGCCCTGCAACATTTCCAGTTATACCTCTTGGGTGCCAAGATCACCATCATTATTACAGACCATTATGCTTTACAATGGCTCCAACATCTCACACCATGAACGCATTAATAATAAGGATGCGGGAAACACTAGAAGAGTTTAATTTCGAAATAACTTATAGGCAAGGGAAATTACACACGAATTCCGACGTGTTATTTCGCCTACCCACTTCCCCCCCTTGCCCCAGGGCGCTCCCTGTCTCCGCCCCCCCCTCCCCCCAGCTGCGCCTGTCATGTCCTCATACCCACCTCACCCAACCCCTTCCAACCAATTTCCACCTTACCCACACCAATTCCAATTTCCATCATCATCATCATCATCAAATCTGACGCCCGGTTTCCAGAGGAAGCACCTCAAAAGGGATGGCCATGGCAGAAACTGCCTCCAGGCTCCCAGACATGCCCCGACTGATCCACTCCACAGTGCCATTTCCACTAAGTGGATTATGACCATGAACACTGAAGGAGCAGACCCAGAGCAGTCCCTCACCCGGATGGCAGTTCCACCACTGTTTTCCTATTTTATTTACCTCAGTGGGGCCCTGGCTGGAAGCATACCAAGCACAGGAATTTTCTGAAGATAGGAACCAGTGGTCCACTGCTCCAGAGGCTGATTGCACCACCAAAGTGGCGGGCGGTGGGGTCGCCGCATCCCTACGCCACCCCAACCACCACAACCCCCAATTTCCCCACCTCCCCCCAGACACTCACCACCACCACAACCCCCGAACCCTCCACCACCCCCCATTCATTTTCCTACGCGTGCACAACCCCGCATGCCACCGCACAAACCACCATCACCCTGTTACGACTGGGGCTACGAATAAAACAAGGGCAATATGCAACAATGGTACGCTAGATCCAAACCCTCGAACTTATATGCCGGCGAACAAAACACCTATAACCTCCAGGGTTAATCTGCGATAGTGGGGTATCCTTAACTGGGCATAAATGTACTCTACTTCAGGCTAACCGACACTGGTATAGCCTGATAACAAACAAGATGCAAGTTACGTTAAAATGCATAAAAAGGAATCTATGGAAAGATCAATTAAATCACTGCAAGATTTAATACAATAAAAAGATGCTTCAATACAGTTACTCTAAACAAGAATAAACTCTTCACTCCTATCTGAAAGAAAGTGAAGTATAGTCCTACAGCATAGACCTGGAAACTTCTGAAGAAAGTCTGATGCTCATAAGATGCTCGTACTGATCTTGAACTATATAAAGGCAGGAGGCAGGACACCACACGTGTAAATCGAATACACAAAAAGATAGGACATATAATGTTAACTGACACGAGAATACTATAAATGCACAACGGTAGCAATGCTCGACACTAAAAGAAGTACTTCCTCATCAACGAAACAGTCTGCTATGGTTGTGCGGCTCAGCAACAACCTAGACTAATAAATGCTGTGAATAATAATGCGTACATATCAAAGAGCTTATATTAAATACTAATAAGTGTCTACTCGATTAATAATGTCTAGCTGGGATACTCTAGGTAAGGAACTGGGGTTGAGCAAGACAGGCTCGTAGCCTAGCGATGTCCTTAAGACTGCATCCTTTAAGTTACGTTAATTGACTAGGGTGCTCTCTCGATAGATCCAGATCACAAGTATCTGGTTCTATCCTGGCGACCCTCGAAAGACAAGCAAAGAGGCAGCAAAGTGTGGAACTGGTACAGGCCAAAACCCTCAGTCAACACAATGCTGCACTCGCAAAGGATACAACCGAAAAGACAACCCAGGCTACCACAGGACCGGTCGAAGTCGTGTGGGTATAAGCAAACCGTACACACATCGGAGACAACGACTACAGTTACCTTATCCCAGTCTAGCATTAAATAAAAGAGCAGAAACACTAAATCAATAATGGAGACACACAAAGTCTTAACCTATACTAACTAAGAACCCTCAAAACCTATTCTAAGTACATGTAAATATCTCTGAGGACGGCCCATGAAATACAATGGGCCGTCTATGAAAACCGTATGCAGAACCCAAGGGGAGTGTTGTGCAGTTAATAAAGGTTAGAGTATGGAAAGAGAGAATTGAGTGAGAGAAACAGTGATAAAGGTGGTGATCGGGAGAGAGTATGCAAAGGGATGTTAGAAGCACGCGCGCCAAGCCAAGCTGATGAGGACAGCTCCTGGGAACCCTCATGGAGGAGGGAAGTTACACAGGAGCCTGCAAAGGCGCGATGGTCGGCCAATCACGGGCCGAGACGTCACAAGGCAGCAAGTGTCACATGACACAGCAAGACACGCCGTCCAATAGCGAGCGAGAGGCAGGAATGCACCCGCACCTACAGACACTCACTACCTTCTCGCTCTGAAAGTCTTTCTCATTCCCACGCTGGTACTATCATCACTACTGTTGATATAAAATATAACCCGTTGTCACAGACGAAAACAAAGACCACCACTGGACTGTCTGTGACAATGCGATTACTAGGAAAGAAAGAACAACATTCTCTGATAACTGTAGCCCATTTCGATATCCCTGGCGAGCGCTAGTGGCTAACGAGAGGCGATTCTGCCAACGCTGGTAGACGTCACAACCCACCAAACCTCAAATACCCCCACCCTCTGCAGGAGCGCAGCAGGCCACCGTCCGCTCTCCAGCACATCTGCCGCGGCACTGAGGGTCTGTGGTGGGGTCTCGCGAGATATATTCAGTGTTGCCAAAAGCAAATGTAGCGCGACATTGCTAATTATTAGCGAATATTGTCAATGTCTGTAGTAACGCTGCGGGTGAACCCCGCAAGCTTCAGAGCTCTTTCTCGTGTCATTTGAAAGCTCTCTTCTTCTAGTTTTATGCCGCAAATATTTAATTTTATTCAGGCACTAGCTTAAGCAAACAGGAGTGCCGGAATGAGCCCTATTACAGCGGGAATATGCCAGCACTGATTGGGTTAAGATGTGTGTATAGAAGGTACTGAATGTAGAGACCTGAAAGTGGCTTATACATTTCTAGGGACATAGTTAATACGGGAAATAAAAATGCCTATCAGTCTACAGTATATCTTTAATAATATGGTCATCAGGTACCTGAAAGTACCTGAATTGTTTATAATACCAAAATTACAAAACATCACAAATATACAGTACATAGAACTATACAACACACTAGTATGTACACCTTCTACTCTCACACTATAGACCTAGACATGCAGAACACTATAGGTAGCGCCAGCGAACTTGACAATAATCTTGAGCCCTTAACTTCTTATAACTCGAAATGAATGAAAGCAATCGGGCTGGTGTTTTTATCATTTGGGAAGAGTCCACCAGGAAATAGGTGTGGATATTTACAGCCCTTTTGAGTTACAGAGAGGTCAGGGATCAAGATAATTGTCAAGTTCGTTGGCGCTACCTATAGTATGTAGCCTACACTCGACCAAAAAATAATCTTTACACTGGTGACCTGTAAATAATCTAGTGTGAAAGGAATGAATCGGGTGAAACATACATCTGTGAGGTATTAGCATAAGATTTCGACCCATTTCCAGAATGTTTAGAGCGTTAGTGTAAAGATTGTTTTTTGGTGGAGTGTACACCTTCTTCCCCCACACCACACTACACTACATACTTACACATAAGGGTAATGATATAATTGTACTGAACTTACAGCTAATATCACAATCTGGCAATCATCAGGTAATAGGCCTAACACAGATTCAATTAAGGGGAGGTTTTTAGTTGGTTCCCTAGATCTCCATCAAGCTTAGAATTACACCCCCTAGACTCCTCTTTAAAGATGAATTACTCCCCTTAGACCCCCTTTCAAGATAAATTTGTAAATTTTTCGGTACAAAAATTTCCCGGCCAAAGGCCGGTTTCTCTTAAAATTACAGGCGCGCCAGGAAAAAATTGACACCTAAATGGCACAGGTCATGAAATTGACAACGAAATGGGGCGAAAGGTATTAAAATCGCCAAACTAATGGAAGGAACGTCTTGAAATCTCAAAACTATAATATGCTAAACACGAGGGAAAAGGAGGTCCAGAAAAAGCGAGTAGTACCCCCTTAATTATATTCTAGCTATATTTAGACAATTTTATGAAGCTTAGGAGAGACATAGGGTAGCTAAAAGGATTCATTGTGAGATAGTCTGTAGCCTTTTAATGCGTAGACAATACTAGACATACTTCCTAAGCTGAATAAAATTGTCTCATTATTGGCAGAATAGGATGTAAGGATGTCACCGGTATTAAAGGGGTTAAGGGGGCCCACCTCGGGGTTTTTTCTTCTCTCTCTCTGGGCTGTATCCATTCGGCCCCTTTCAGCCTACCGTTTTAAGACGTTTATCCCCATCCAGGTGTCGATTATTTCCTGGCAAGCGGTAGCGAGCCAGCATATATTTAATAATGTTTATGACAGCAGGCTAAATTTGTACATTTTTCTATAGAAATATGTCTTCTTCATACAATGCTGGCTCGCGATATCGACACCTGGATGGGGATAAACGTCTTAAAACAGTAGGCTGAATGGGGCCGAATGGATACAAGGCAGAGAAAGAGAGAAAAGGAGAGAACAAACAAACCAGGTGACCCGCTAAATTATCCAGGTGAGACAGTTCCAAATACAACACACTACAAGGGGAGTCACACTAACTATTTTTCTTGCAATTATTTTTTGGCATCTTTTGATCAGGCAACCTCTGAATTAAACTTTTATATAAATTCAATCCCTGAAAATAATCTACCAGTACAGGTACAGTGGCGCTAATAAGTGATGTCTCGGCACCAAGTATGTTTTGATCAATAATTGGTATCAGCAATATCAAAGCTTCATTTCTTCATATCGAGTGAACTATACAAACAGTGTTCCTACACTTACCCACCCTATTCAACATCTGACAGACATTAATACAGCACAGAGCAAGCCAAACATGACAGCTGGGACATGACTTATTAGCGCGACCGTACCTTCTGTCAAGTCCCTGATAACGGTGAAAACCTGCCGTAATATAGAACAAAGTTATTCAATGTACGCTTAAATGCATGATTGCAGAGCTTTAGTGACACCTTTATATTATTGTTATGGTTAGACTGAAGAGATTAAACATATACTGTACTACCAATTGAGAAAATTTGTCTTGCATCTAAGCATTTATTCTCTTTAATGCAATAAGTAACATCCCGTTCTTAACATTATTCATCCATTACAAACCCCAATGCACTTGAATAAACTAATGAAAGCATATGGTCCTCCCGGGATTCCAACTCGGGACACCACACCCAGAACATAAGCACCTAAATCATTACACCACCTAATGCAAGATCGAGGAAGACTTGGGACAAGATCCTGAGTAAAGCCTCAAGGTTATGGTAGGCTACTTGATACTGCAGCAGGGGATCATGTACTATAGACAGCAGCCATCAAGTTACCAAGGCAGAAATGTGTAAAATATGGAGTAGCCTTTCAACAATACTGGATCAAGTTAACAGATTTTCTCATAACAAATGCCGGATTGTTTTAATTGCTCCCCAATATTGTGATGCTTTGGAAGTTGTCTTGGAATGTCTCAAAACTGACAAAACCTTAACAATAATAATAAAACTTACAATAATTCTTCACTGGGATTGACTTTGAACTTAAACTTACTAAAACACCGTATACAGTATCTTGCAGCATGATAGATACTTATAGCCTATATTGTACAGTGCTGCATATATCCAGTAGTAATTAGCTTTTAGCTTATATACAAGTTTATACATCTAGCGTCAACAACGCCAACGTTACAGCTGCATTAATAATACTACCTATCATATAATTCACCTGGACAGTACAAACCCTTTAACTCGGCACGCTCCAGATACCATATATGTAGATACTGTACAATCGCGCTAATAAGTCATGTCTCGGCACCAAGTATGTTTTAATCAATAATTGGTATCAGCAATATCTAAGCTTCATTTCTTCATATAAAGTAAGATATACCAATATGTTCCTACACTTACCCACCCTATTCAACATCTGACAGACATTGATAGAGCACAGAGCGAGCCATACGTAATGACAGCTGGGACATGACTTATTAGCGCGACCGTACATGTTTTTCTGGTTATTAAATAATTATTCATATATATTTTCAAATAATCAAAACATAAATATAACCCCTTAACCCAGGGTGCCACCATAAGGCACCAATAGGGTTAATGAGCAGCTCCCCGGGTGACACCATATAGCATCACCATATTTTGCGCCAAGCAATCAAATTTTCCATGGTGCAATCGCGGCCCTATCGGCGCTGTGATAAACTAAGCTCCAGCCCCTCCTACACCCCCCGCCCCCCCACTATCTCCTGCACTCCCCAAAGCCTCTCCCTACTCCCCCAACCATCTCCTGCACACCCCCAAGCCTTCCCTTTACTCTCCCCCACCACCATCTGCACTCCCCCAAGCCTCTCACTACTCCCCTTCACCATCTCCTGCACTCCCCCAAGCCTCTCACTACTCCCCCCCCCCCCCTACAAGCACCCCCAACAATCTCCACTTCCTCACATGTGATCGCATCATCCCTCGCGGATCCCGAACAGTGAGCGAGTAACTCGTGAGGAGAGGGTGCGAGGCCATTGTCTGGGCCATGTGATCGAGATGCACACACACTCGCACACAAGTATGCAGTCACTATACACATACACTCACACACACATACGCACACACACTAACACACACGTACGCACACACACGCTTTGCGCAGTGGCAGTATCGTAACCAATGAGGTTTAGTTTTCCGAGTGACGTATCTGCTACTGCTGAAGGCCCAAAACACGGTTAAAGTTTTCACATTTCATCTTTGCCTAGTACTTGCGACACCTCGGTTGGGTTACCTTCTTAGGAAGGTAATTAAGTCGTACCCCACCTGCTCGTGGTGACCTCGCAAACACCCATTTCTATTTATTTTTTCCATTTATTCTTTTTTCAAGATAGGGTGACACAAACGGGGGTGGCGCTACCTGGGTTTATCCCAGGTAGTAGTTTAATTTTACTGTAATGTTATTAAGTGTTTTGTATATTTTTAATTGTAGACTACATAAATATAAACAATGGCCGGCCAAGGCAAACGGAGGCAGAGTTTATTGGGAGATGAAGAGAGCTATGAATTTGAGGGATTTCTGGCAGAGGGTAGTGAAGTGGAGGATCAATTGACTGTAATGAAGAGACAGATGATGGGTTTGTTAAGATGGAAGGGAGTTATGGAGAATTGGAGGAGAGATATAGGTATGAAGGTTGAGTCACTGACAGAAATATGTGGAGCCAGTTCAGTAGCAACTGCAGATGGGCCATTAATTGCTAACCTAGATGCTGTGATAAGGAAAGTAGACGAGCTGGAGGCAGAGAACATGGCACTCAAGGAGCAGCTAAAGGAGTATGAGGGCCATTTAAGTGAGAAAGTAAAGGGAGTAATAAGTGAGGAGAAAAATGAGTGGACAAGGGTGGGGAATGCTAAGGTGGATGCATTGGAAGAAATCATGAAGGAGCAGGTGGAAGAGAGAGAAAAAGAGAAAAGAGATTTTGAGAAGAATGTAGTGCAGGTTTTGAAGAGCAAGGAGAAGGTAGTGAGGGAAACAGTAGATAGAGGTAAAAGTATAATAATTTTTGGAGACATTGAAGAACATTTAGCAGATATGAGGGAAAGAAGGGGAAGGGATGAGGACCAAGTAAAGAAAATATTGGAGTTTCTAGACGAAGGCTGTGATTGGGGGAAAGAACTGGACGAAGTAAGACGGCTAGGAAGATATAAAAAGGGTGAGATGAGACCGATAAAAGCAGAGTTTAAATCTAGGTCAGTGGTTGAAGCATTAACCAATGTAAGTTGGAGGCTAAATAGTTGTGCTGAAATACATACATACATACATACATAAAATTTTAAGACTGAGTGTTCCACACATCAATGCAGTTTCAGTCTCTTGTCCTAATGGCTGCGTTCCAGGCAACCCTGTTAAGGGCTGCTTCACTTGTCAAGTTCTTGGATTTGAGATCGGCGCGTATAGTCCGATCCCAGGTCTTCCTCGGTCCACCCCTTGGTGCAGCTCCCTCCACAATCACAGACCTGCATTTTTTCACCCAATTTTGTTCATCCATTCTCTCCACATGTCCATACCATCCCAGTCTACTTGTACGCATCACCTCGCTAATACTCTTTATACCTAAACGTCTCCTCAGCTCAACATTTGTTATTCTATCCTGTAGCCTGGCCCCACACATCCATCTCACCATTCTAATCTCATTACACTCCATTCTGCTGACATCCTCTACTTTAACGGCCCATGTTTCTGAGGCATACGTCATTGCACTTCTAACACATGAGGCATACACCTTTCCCTTCAGGGGGAGAGGCATTCTTTTCATGGTCAGGATTGGCATCAATCAATGTATATTGAAACATATTAGGGTGAAAAAGGACTTAAGCATAGAAGAAAGGGAAAAGTTAAGAGAAGTTCAAGCGAGGGCTGATGATGAAAATCGAAAATTGTCAGATGAGGAGAAAAGGATTTTTTTTGGAGAGTAAAGGAAGGGAAACTAAAGAAGTGGTACACTCAGAGTCAGAAAGAACGGAAAATACGAGGAGAAATGAACAAGGAGAAAGTGAGTCAGGTAGTGGATCAAATCGAGGACTAAGAGATGGTGAGGGAGGAGCAGGAGATAGAGACAGTGAGTCAGGTAGTGGATCAAACCGAAGACAGAGAGATGGTGAGGGAGGAGCAGGAGATTGAGTAGGGGGTGGGGGTGGGGGGGGGGGGGGAGAATAGAACTAGCAGGGAGTGCGGAGGTAGGTCAGGGAAGGGATGGAGGAGGAGGTGAACCTAATAGGAGGCAGAGAGGGAAGAGAAACAAGGAGGAGGATTCCAATATACTGTGCTACTACACTAATATACAGTAGATGGAATCAACAGTAAAAAGGTAGAGTTAGATGATATATTAAGAAAGGATCAACCACAGATAGTCTATTTGATGGAGACAAAGCTGAACCAGGACTTTGACAGCAATATAGTGTTTAGTGAAGGATATAATATATGGAGATAGGCTATGATAGAAAGGAAAAAAGGGGAGGTGGAGTGGCAGTGTTAGTTAAGAACCCTATGACAGCAAAGCAAGTGGAGTTAAACAATGACAAGGCAGAAATAATGGCAGTTGAACTCAATGATATAGAAGGAAAAACGCTAGACATAGCAGTAGTTTACATGCCACCAAAGACCAGTGCATGGAGGGAGTTAGAGTTTGAGGAGATGGTCGAGGATATGATTCAGTCGTTGAGAAGATTGCTTTTAAGAAAGAATAGATTGATCTTGGTGGGAGATTTCAACTGTGGTGAGGTTAATTGGGAATCGGGAGATGCAGGGCCAAATCAGAGATCTTGGGGAAGTCGGCTATTAGAGTTGGTTACGGAAAACGTACTTGCACAACATGTGAAGGAGAATACTAGAATGAGGGGTAATAACGAACCTTCTAAACTCGATCTGATTTTTACAAAAGATCCTCACGAAATTAGTGATATAAACTATCTATGTCCTGTAGGTAAAAGTGATCACCTATTACTGAAATGGAAGTTGATCTCGAGTAATGCCAATAGATTAGACAATAGCTATATAAATAACAGACTAAATTATAGTAAAGCTGATTATGTATCCTTGAAAGGATATTTAGAGGGAGTAGATTGGGATCTTATTTTGAAGGAACAAGATGTACAAGGTAAATATAGTAGGTTCCTCGAAATTTATAGAGAAGGAACCAATCTGTTTGTCCCAAGATACAAAACTGGAAATTTTACTAAGCAGAAAGAATGGTTTAATTTGAAATGCAAAAGAGCTCTGGGTAGGCGTGATGCAGCTTGGGCTAGATTAAGAAGAAGGAACACTGCGAGTAATCGGAGAGGAATAAACAGGAGAGGAATAGATATGTTAACATAATTAGGCAAGTTAAAATGAACTATGAGAAGAACATAGTAAATAAATGTGAAAGTGACCCTAAATTGTTTTATAAATATATAAACAGTGAAACAAATTACTAAATTAAGAGTAGATGCTAGGACGTATGAAAATGTATCGGACATGTGCGAGGTAATGAATAACAAATTGGGGTCGGTTTTTACTAGAGAGGAAAGTTTTGACGAACCACAGGCGGGAGTACTGGAGAGTGGTCTTAGCAAGATTGAAATAACTAGAGATGAGCTGTTATCTGCGATGAGAGGACTTGAAGTAAGGAAAGCTATGGGACCGGATGAAGTGTCTGCCTGGGTTTTAAAGGAGTGTGCAGAGCAATTAGTGGAGCCAGTGAGGGACATAATTCAAGCTTCCTTGGATAAAGGACAGGTTCCTGTTGAATGGAAAAGAGCTAATATCATTCCGATATACAAGAATGGAAACCCTGAGGACCCTTTAAACTATAGACCAGTTTCACTTACTAGTATTGTATGCAAGATTTTTGAAAAGATAATTAGGAAGAGATGGATGAAAATGTTGGAGAGAAAGAAGATAATAACGCCAAAGCAATTTGGATTCAGAGAAGGGACATCTTGTGTTACCAGTCTGCTATGTTACTACAGTAGGGTGATAGATGTACTGCAAGAAAGAGGCGGATGGGAGGACTGTGTCTACTTAGACCTTTCCAAAGCATTCGATAAGGTACCACATAAGAGATTGTTATCTAAGCTTGAGACGATAGGATGTGAGGGGGAGTTTGCTGAAATGGATGGAGAGCTATTTAACAGATAGAGAAATGAGGACCAACATTAGAGGAACTTACTCATCGTGGCGGAAAGTTGAGAGTGATGTGCCACAGGGATCTGTGTTGGCACCTCTTATGTTCCTTATGTACGTGAATGACCTGCCGATAGACATAAACTCCTACATGTCAATGTTTGCAGATGACGTAAAAATTATGAGACAAATAACAAATATAAGTAGTTGTGAGGAGCTGCAAGGGGATTTAGATAAAATATACGAATGGAGCACCAAGTGGAAAATGAAATTTAATATAAGTAAATGTCATGTGTTAAATATGGGAAGAAGTGTGAATATACCAAATTGGGAGTACAGGATGGGAGACAATATAATTGGCAAGGCCGAAAAAGAAAAGGATTTAGGGTTGATTATACAAGATAACTTGTCGCCAGAGAAACATATTAACAAGCTCTTTAGCGGAATGTATGCAATGGCCGGGAATATGAAAGTTGCTCTGAACTACTTGGATGAGAACATGTTAGTGAAGATTATAAAAAGTAAAAAAGTATGATTAGACCAAGATTGGAGTATGCAGCAGTGGTGTGGTTCCCGCATCTTAAGAAGCATATTCACAAGTTAGAAAGAATCCAGAGAACAGTTACTAGATTGGTTCCAAGTCTTAGAGAACTGCCATATGAAAGGAGGCTAGACAAATTAAATTTACCGAGTCTAAGGGAGAGGAGAGATAGGGGAGACATGATAATGATGTACAAATGCACCCGAGGGCTGCATAGGGAGGATATATTAATTATGGATACAGGAATAACTAGAGGCCACAGCTACAAAGTAAAAAGACCTACCTGCAAGAACGATATCAGGAAGTTTAGCTTCCCCTATAGATGCATTGACAAATGGAATGGGCTGGAGGAGGAGGTGGTAGGGGCAAGGAACATCCATATTTTCAAGAAAAAATTGGATGAAAGTAAACTGAGAGACGGGACAACACGAGCTTAGCTCGACTCCTGTAAACTACAATTAGGTAAATACAATTAGGTAAATACACGTACACACACACACTGACATGAGTATTGATCAATGTTTAGTCCACACACGCTCAAGGGCTGATGATGGTAACCAATCGCGGAGTTGGGTAAACTGTTTTGACCTCAGGCAAAGCGGCACTTCTACTTTATCATAAAGATTATCACCAAACTTCTGCATCCCAGTGTATTTGGTCCATGACACGTACACAACACAAACAAGAAAATAATTTATCGTCTGTCCATCATGATAACATTTCAGTCATCCTATACATTCATATTATCACCCACCCACCAATTGACGACTTGCTAGTTTCAGGCTATAAGGAAGTTAGAGCTTTAGACATCGACATTTATCAGAATTACGAGCTAAAATACGGTTGTATGCATTTATAAATCCATTAAGTTGAATTAATTATACTTTCTATCCATCAGAAACCTATATAATTATTGCATATGTTTTATATCAATGTTTACAGCTTCAACTTCCTTATAGCCTGAAACTCGCCAGTGGTGAATTACTTATAAATAAACCTAATTATTGAAATCAATGAAACTAGTGAATACATGTGGTACTCCAAGGATTCGAACCAAGGATACTCGCACCAAAATTAAATTCTGCGCACTAACCATTACGCTATCAAGGCAGTACATAGAATCCCTTTCAGACAATGGTATCAATTGTGTTATATTCTGGATAACATCTTAATCAGTTTACAAAGTACTTCTAGTATTTTCAAAAGGCTAAAATCTATCTTAACTATCTCTCCAATTCCAGATCCTTTTTACCTTGGTAAACCCTTAAAGCCCTAAGAGCATTTTGGTTAAACTAATTTATATAATAATAATAATAATAATAAATAATAATAATAATAATAATAATAATAATAATAATAATAATCTGAGTTAACACATGGAATGATAGCCCGACTAAGAGGAATAAAGGCATCATTGTACTGAAAGGGTTAACATTTCCAATCAGATGATAAATTTATTATTATTAAATTATATTTTGACGAATCTCGGCTTGCAAAAAATATCGTATCGTCGGAAGTAACTGGAAGATGTTTATATAATTATCATTTGACAGGAATGAATGGAGAATGCTTGTGAATAGACGAGTGAACATGTGGTTATTAGGGGGAAAGGGTCGGGCGCAAGTTGGACTGGATAATAGTCTATCAGGCGCCTGGCCTGGGGAGACGGTTTATATGAAGGGTGCGCCTGAAAGTGTGGTGGGCGGGCTTGTGGTTTCGCTCTGCTGCATGTCTGCCTGCTGAAATCAGAACCTCTCCTGATGGTCGGGGGCCGGGGAGTGATGGAGCGACCTTGGTGACCCTGGTCTCTGGGTCTTCTCCTGGATGACCTAGATGTGTGTGAATTTGTATTTTGTTTTTTTGTGTTCATTGTTTTCTGTTGTGTTGTCCCTATTCTGGCTCTGTCTTGAGTCCCCCCCCCCCAAAAAAAAAGTAAAAGTGGGGATTGGGCCTGAGTATATAGATAGATAGATAGATTTGACTCTGATAGGATAAAATATCTACTTTATATGTAGGCCAATCTGGAACCAAATATCAAATAATTATCAGATTGAAAGTGTTGAAACTGTATAATCTATTATTGTAACATGTCACTCATCAGTTCCCTAATTAGACTAGCATATATGTCTTTATAATCAACTACAATACCCAACTTCTATATTTTGCACTTGTGTTTTCATTTTAACTGCCTTCTACAAATTTGCAAAAAAACAAAAATGTCTCAACATAATAACTCCTTCAATCAGATGACAAGTTTATATTCTATTCTTCCTAAACTCATAAGATTGTTTAAGCTCTTATAATACTACCAATTAAGCCTTTAAATTCTCCTACTCAACGAGACAGAGTAACGGGCGAGGGAACACAAAAGTGGTCCCGGACCCTGAGATTAGGAACTTTAAATGTTTCTTTTCAGACTCAATCTCGTGCCAGCCACCCCCAGCAATGGGGTATGTGAGTATATACATACTGTATATACATACAAGCCTTAAAATCTGATAAATACCTTATACACTGAATGAAAAAGTTGGGAGGAAGGTAGAATAAAATACAAATTGCCATCTATTTGCAAGGGTCAACTCCCTATCACTCTACCACTGCATTTACTCTCCCTCACCCCCCAAAAAAGGGAAAAGTTACTCATTAATTAACATTTTAAACGAAGACTCGCTGATTTTCACCACCAGAACAGTGTTGAGTCCTGAGTTAAACTGTACAATAATAAAATAAAATAAATAAAATAAAAGACAGGATTGTGCCTCACTAAATTAAATACAGTAGAACCCCTCTCTTTCAGACCCCAGGCCTCCGGAGACCCAGGGCTTCTAGACTAGGTATTTGGTGTATACTTTACCAAAAGGCAGAGGTTACATTAACCTCTCTCTTCAGACAAAGTCTTTATGTTGTGTCGTCCCAGTTTTGGTTTGTTTATTTTGCAAGTTTTACATTATAATAACACATGATGCCAAGTTCTGACATTGCCCTAGTCTTTTGAACAGACCAAAAATAAATAAATAAATAAATATATATATACCTGTATATATATATATAAAATAATAAATATATATATATATATATAAAATAATAAATATATATATATATATATATAAAATAATAAATATATATATATATATATATATTATATATATATATATATATATATATATACAGTAAAGTCCGTTAATCCGACGACCGATGATTCGAATCTCCCAATAGTCCGAATTTTCAATTTGAGGCCAAATCCGAATCACCGATGGTCCGAATTTCAAGAAGTCCCAAAGTCCCCTTTTTGAGGCATTAGGCCACTCAAATGACACATAATGGAGCACACACATATCATATGTTCATGAATTCACTTTAAAAGTTTACCATTGTCATTGTAGCCTATTATCTACTTCAAAACATTCAGATTAATGGTCAAAGGAAGCTACTGATATAATCGTAAACACCTTCGTCTTCTTCTTCTTCCACCTCGTCTGCTAGAGAGTTTGTTTTGCTCTTGAACGCATCCTTGGGACGCTCCGATGCGCTACTGGCTTGCACCGCATTTTCTGCAAGCGCATTCAGTCTTGAGCTTGAAAACGCACCTTTCAAGAAGTCCTAAAGTCCCCTTTTTGAGGCATTAGGCCACTCAAATGACACATAATGGAGCACACATATCATATGTTCATGAATTCACTTTAAAAGTTTACCAATGTCATTGTAGCCTATTATCTACTTCAAAACATTCAGATTAATGGTCAAAGGAAGCTACTGATATAATCGTAAACACCTTCGTCTTCTTCTTCTTCCACATCGTCTGCTAGAGAGTTTGTTTTGCTCTTGAACGCATCCTTGGGACGCTCCGATGCGCTACTGGCTTGCACCGCATTTTCGGCAAGCGCATTCAGTCTTGAGCTTGAAAATGCACCTTTGGACGTATTAGTCTTGAGCTTGAAAACGCACCTTTGGATGTTCCGATACGCTACTATTTATAGTTCAGTGATCGGAGCATCCCAAGGGTGCTTTCAAGACAACAAGACAAGTGCTTTCAATACAATATAATATAACAGAGCACGTCACAAAAGGAAAATCACAAAAGGAAAATTACAAGAACCTCTCAGGGAAGTGCCGTTGTTAAGGCATTACTTCCCGAACCACATCTGATCTTCAAGAGCAAGACAAACTCGCTAGTAGACGGAAGAAGAAGAAGACGTTTATATCAGCAGATTCCTTTGGCCATTAATCTGAATGTTTTGAAGTAGTTAATAGGCTACAATGACAATGGTAAACTTTTGAAGTGATTTCATGAACATATGATATGTGTGTGTGCACCATTGTGTCATTTGGGTGGCCTAATGTCTCAATGTTTTCGTCATACACAGGTTCATAGGGGTAAAGTCCGATAATCCGAAAAATCCACTAATCCGAACGAGAGCCGGTCCGCTGCCCTTCGGATTAACGGAAGTTTACTGTATATATATATATATATATACAGTATATATGTAAATAAGTAAATAAATAAAAAATAATATTTGAAAGGCCGAAGAGCTACACACTTCTGAACAGAAAATATCCCCAAATAGTCCAAAAGAGAGGGGTTTTAGTATAGTAATATAAAAACAATCATCGATGACCTTACCGCAAGAATAGTGTTAAGTCCTAAATACAATAAGTCTCATTTCCAAATGTTCAATAAGTCCCTCCAAAATTGAAGGAGATTGCATCTCGTTACTTTACACTTTGACCAAACAGACATGGATCACTTTACCACCGGGACAATGTTAAGTCCTGATCACTTCTCTTCCCCCAACCTCAAAGTCATTATGTCTGAGCAGCGGTACGGCCTTGAGTGGACACTGGTCCTGTGCGGCAATCCTGCGAGCCGGGGAGGAGTAGCATCTGTCCAGGGGCTGGTGGTCGTGGTTATTGTTCTCCGTCAGTGAGCTCTCCATGCTGGCCTGAGAGGGAGAGAATACACAACATCAATAACACTGATGTCACAACTGTATGAAAGTCAATGTGAGTTAGTTCAGGTCATGTGAGATTTAGGGACAATTACATGGTAATCCTGATGTTGATGTACGGGAGTGAAGCATGGACATTGTTGGAGAGACACAAACCAAGAGTGAGAGGGGTGGAAATTAGTTACTCGAGTAGTGCATGCGGAGTTACATGGAGGGATAGACAGGCGAATGAGGAAGTACGAGAGCGGTGTGGTGTGGATGTAGATGTGCTGGAAAGTGTGAATAGGAACACCTTGAGATGGTTCGGCCATATGGAACGTATGGGAAGCGAGAGAAGGAGAGTGTATGAGAGTGAAGTGGAAAGACAAAGAGGGAGAGGTAAAACGAGAGAGGTGGAAGGATAGAGTGAAGAAGCATATGCGTGAAAGCGGTGCTGGATGGGAGAAGGGGCATCAACTGACTGGGGACAGAGGTGCATGGGGGCGATTCGTTCATGGCCACCCCTTAGGGGATCACAGCGTCCAGCAATAGATAGAAAGATAGATGGCTACAATTTGTGTGTTATCTAAAAAGAAGAGAGAAGTGAACCATCAATCAAGAAGTATCTGGGTCAGTATTTAACTCTCTGATCTCAGGCTGGTATCTAAATACTAGGTAATATTTAGCCTATCCCTCGGCTGGCGCTTGTGGTTGTTGTTCTCCATCTATATAGGCCTGCATGAGTCAAGTTTGTTAGAAGTGCACATGGGACAAAGAACTTGAACAAGGAAGCTCAAAGATAAAATACATGTAGTAAATGGCTTACTCATGCAAACCATGGATATGGCTGTAGAACATTGATGATATAACATACTAGAGAGGCACCCCAGTCAATAACATTTGTAAGTCCATGCATTGCTTATTGTCAGAAGCTGTATTGTAGCAATTAAGTAGTAATTTATAATAATTTCTTACACTTTATGATATGCTATTCTAAATTCAGAGGGTAGCTTAAAACATGCATACAGTAATGACTAAACCTGGTCATTGCTCTGTGCCGTAACAGTGAAGGTCTGACGAGGAAAGTTACTATTATGGTGGTGTCCGTTGCTCTCACTGTGGTGGTGGTGGTGATGGGGTTTACTGTGGTGAAACTGAAGTAGATTATTGTCTTTACTGTTCAGTCTATTCGTTATGATGGTGATAAAGGGATTAAACCAGCAGCTAACATAAACATACACAAAGTAATTAATTAGCAGTCAGTCAGTAGCCAGCACTTACTCCCACAAGGGGTAGGGAGGATCAGCAAGAGACACAAGAAAGGAAAAAGAGATGACAGGAGAAGAACACCTATAACATTTCGGCCACAAAAAGGAAGCACGCAAGCACTCAGAAACACCAATCACTCATTATCCCCCGAATTCAATGGCTTCACGTCATATACAGACTAATAACACACATACCAAAGCCATTCCAAAAGCTTCCTCTATCTACAACACCCCTTCTCTACTATCTACACTTTCCCAGCCGATGGTCCTAGTGTACTGTCGGATGGCGTAATAGGATTCAAAATGTTAAGATGTTAATTGACCACTTGCGAGTTTCAGGGTATAAGGAAGTTGGAGCTGTAGACATTGATAAAACACAGAAATGCAATAAAGATGTAGGTTTCTGATGGATAGGATGTATGATTAAATACATTTTTATGGGTATATAAATGCACTACTGTACAACCGTATTTTAGCTGGTCATTCTGCTAAATATCGATGTCTACGGCTCCAACTTCCTCATAGCCTGAAACTCGCAAGTGGTCAATTAGCCAACCAATATCAATATCCTGCGAAGTAATGGTGATGTAGCCGACTGTATATACTCAGGCCCAATACCCACTTTTCCTTTTTTTTTTTTGGGGTGGCCAACTCAAGACAGAGACCGAATAGGGATGTTAATTATCAAACCTTATCAATATCCTGCGGAGTAACGGTGATGGTCTGGTGTGGGAGGTAACCGTTGTGACTGCGACCGTTGCTGTTATGATGGTGATGATGGGGGTCCTCGGGTAGGGTAAAGGTGCTAGCCTCTCGGTGGATGTGTAGGGACGTGTCTTCGTACTTGGTCGACCGGGTGTCATCTGGGGGAAGGAAGAGTTCATTGGCTCTCGCTCTCTCTCTCTCTCTTTCTATCTCTCTTTTTATCTATCTATCTATCTCTCTCTATTTATCTATCTATCTATCTATCTATCTATCTCTCTCTCTCTCTCTCTCTCTCTCTCTCTTCATTTAAGGGGTTTTGACTAACCCCTGAGCAGCTTATAGTACACATGAGTTGACCACCCATTAGTTTGAATTCTTTAGTGAAATAATAATAAATGCTTAGTGCATTAATGCTTGGGCATTAGGAGTGTCAGTGAAATGATGCGCACGAGCCGACTTGGTTGGTTTGGACATGTGGAGAGAATGGATGATCAGAACTGGGTGAAGAAATGCCGGATTGTGAACGTGGGGGGAGCTGCGTGTAGGGGTGGACCTAGAATGACGTGGGCTCGGGTACTCCGGTCCGATCTCAAAATAAAGAACTTGACAATAGAGGCAGCCCTTGACAAGGCCGCCTGGAAAGCTGCCATTTAAGACGTGAGACTGTAACCACATTCTCTGTGGACAAACGGTCTTTAAACTTGTATGTATGTATGTATGTTAGTGTGCGGAATTTTGGTGTGAGTACCCTAGGTTCAAGTCCTTGGTATGTATTCATTACTTTCATTGATTTCACTAGTTAGGTTTATTTGTAAATTAATTGGTCTATCTATAAGCTCAGGCCCAATCCCCACTTTTCCTATTTTTTTATTTTTATTTTCCTCTATTTTATTATTTTTTTGTTTGTATATTCTTGGGGGTGGCCGACTCAGGACAGAGCAAGAACAGGGACAACACAAAACACAAGACAAGACAACGAACAAACACAGACAAAACACAAAATTCACACACATCTAGGTCACCCAGAAGAAGACCCAGAGACCAGGGTCACCAAGGTCGCTCCAGCACTCCCCCGGCCCCCGACCACCCGGAGAGGCTCCGATCTCGGCAGGCAGACATGCAGCGGAGCCAAAGCCACAAGCCCGCCCACCACACTTCCAGGCGCACCGTTCATATTAATCGTCTCCCCGGGCCAGGCGCCTGATGGACTATTATCTAGTCCAGCTTGCGCCCGACCCCTTCCCCCAAATGACCACGTGTTCACTCAATTATTCACAAGCATTCTCCATTCTATCTATCTATCTATCTATTGCCTGACGCCGTGATCCCCGAAGAGGTGGCCACGAACGAACCGCCCCCATGCACCTCTGTCCCCAGTCAGTCGACGCCCCTCCCCCCAACCAGCACCGCCTTCGTTCATGTAGTTCCTCACTCCATCCTTCCACCTCTCATTCGGTCTACCTCTCCCTCTCTGTCCCTCCACCTCACTCTCGTACACCCTCTTAGTCATTCTCTCGCTTTCCATACATTCCATATGGCCGAACCATCTCAAGTTGTTCCTTTTCACACTTTCCAGCACATCTACCTCCACACCACACCTCCTTCTTACTTCCTCATTAGTCTGTCTATCCCTTCATGTAACTCCGCATGCACTCCTTAAGTAATTCATTTCCACTGCTCTCACTCTTGGTCTGAGTCTCTCAACCAACGTCCATGCTTCGCTTCCGTAAGTCAGTGTCGGGATTCTCCATTCATTCCTGTTTATTACCACTTCCTTTGCCTGATCTATAGTCATTCCTCTATCATCCAAAGCTTGTCTTACACAGTCTCTCCATCTCAATGGGGGTCTTCCTGCCCTTCTATCTGACTCATATATTCTCTTTGTAAAGACCGATTCACACGGTCAATATTTTTATCCACCGTCCCTTGAGGGCTGCGAATATCCAAAAAACCAACCAGTTGGTTCCCTGAATTCCCCAATGAAATATGACACCACGGCGAAATTTGCCCTTCGAATTCTCAGCCCTCAAGGGACGGTGGATAAAAATATTGACCGTGTGAATCGGCCTTAAGCCTTTCATCTCCCATTCATTCAACATGACCATACCAGCTCAGCACCCTTCTGTTCACTCTGGCTGACAAATGTTCCTGCTGCCCCACTCTCTTACGTATCTCTTCATTCCTCAATCCGTCTCTACGGGTAACTCCACACATACTCCTCAAGCAGCTCATCTCCATCCCATCCAGCTTTCTTCTCTCCCTTTTTCTTCAGAGCCCATGTCTCAGCCCCATACATCACTGTTGGCACAACAATTCCTTGATACATTGCAGTTTTTACTTTCATTCCGAGATTTCTCGTCTTCCACATACTTCCCATTGCTCCGACAACCTTCCTTCCTTCACACACTCTCTGTTTTACCTCCATTTCCATACCTCCACTCCTGCTTATCGATCCTCCTAGATATTTAAAACACTCTATTTGTTCCAATATTTCCCCATCCAGCCTCACATCTAGATTCACCCTACGATCACCCCTATTACACACCATTACTTTACTTTTATTGACGTTCACCTTCAGTTTAATTGGTGGGTTGGTGAAAACAAATATGAATTACAGTACCACTACATGGAACTCGATTAATTGTAGCCTTTAGTGCTCGGCTCGTGACTCTACCTATAAAGTCACATTATACCTTTATATAATGAAGAATAAATCAAAATTATAATTATGTTCTCCTACTATTTTTCTGTCTCGAGTCGGCCACCCCCATCTATGGGGTATGTACCTGAGTATATATACAGTACATACATACATACATACTATTTAACATTAATGTGTATTATAGTAGTATTATTATTATTACTTTCGTTTTGATAATGAATAATTAAAGGCAGTCTGAAACATTTAGAAATTCCAAGCTAAGGTAGTTGTTGTTGTTGTTGTTGTTCCCCAGGCTGTCTGGCCGAACAGCCCCAAGGTCTCGAGCAAGGCCAAGGCCATAAACGAGCGCCCCCACAAAATCCTCCCTGCTTACCACTAACAAAGCCCAGGTGACCGAAGCCACTCCAAGGCAGGGAGCTGAGGAAGGTGCGGAAACGCCCGGGAAACCAAAGCCCCACCCAAGGCCCTGTGCCCCTCAGCAATTATGAAGGGAAATTTGAGGGGTAAGGGAAAAATGTGACGCTTTGGCTCCCAATCTGCCAACTTCTAGGTTGGCAGTAGGGAGGTCAATCCACGGAAAAGATGCCGCCACTTGAGATCTAGAAGATAAATAAGTAAAAGGAACAGTCAGAGTAAGCTATGGGTATGGCAGAGATCGCTCAGTTCTCACTCGGATAGACCAGCTCATCATCACATGACTAGAACCCAATCCTCTCTCTCTCTACCTCTAAGGTAGTAATACAAGATAAGCACCTAGCCAAGATGATAGGCTACACTTAAGGGGAGATGGGGCGTTTTTCTGGTCCCTCTTCTCCCTAAAGCTTAGTCCCATAAGTTTGGCAATTTTAAGACCTTTCGTCCCATTTCTTTGTCAATATTAAGACCTTTCGTGCTATTTACGTGTCAATTTTTTTCCTGGCGAACAATAGTGAGACTGTAATTTTGGAAGAACCGGCTTTTGGCCGGGGCATTTTTCTACCGCCAAATCATCCAAATGTACAAATTAATCTACAAGGGGGATCTAATGGATGTGTTTTTAAGTTTGATGGAGGTCTAGGGAGGAAACTAGAAAAATAATGAATAAATTAAAAAATTATCAAAAAGTAAACCATGATTAATAGTCACACATAACTAGACCTTTAACCCTTTCACGCACAAGGACATAATTTACGCCCTTTCTGGGATACGTAACCCCTTCTGTACCCCGAGGTATTTTTAGTTTTATTCTAGCTATATTTAGACAATTTTGAGCAGTTTAAGAAGGATCTGTGGTCGTAAAAAGGGTTAAGTGAGATAGTTCAAACCTGTTAATTACTGGAGGCCCTTTAGAAACTGCATAAAAATTGTCTATTGGTAGCTAGAATAAAGTTAAAAAGACGTAGCCGGTACAGAAGGGGTTAAAAGCCTTTGTGACCATCAGGGGTGTTTAAAAACCTTTTGTTTAGTTACTTCAACCTCTGCAGTTGTCTTGGAGTGAGCTGGGGGCAGAAAACTAATTTTGAACATGTAATTTTGAGATTAACCCATTGGCTACGGGTGATGTTCCACAACGCATAGGCAATTTAGAGCAATTTCCAGGCTTTAAAAGCCTGTAAAAGCCGTAGAAATCGAGTGTCAGTGGGCGGGAGAGTGAGGGACCTCCGTCCGACCCTCAGAGCAGCCAGCCGCTCACTGAGGTAGACTGTGTGCTCGCGCAGCTGTCTCGACAGTGTTGCCGAGCGAGCGAGAGCTAATAATTAGCGAGTTTTCCCTAATTTCTATGGCAACGCTGCGGGTGAACCCCGCCACCTACGAAGCTCGTTCTGGTGTCATTTTGAAGCTATTTTTTGGCCGAATACAGTTCATTTAATGCAGATAACTGTACTTGAATACAGTTCATTTAATGCAGATAACTGTACTTGAATACAGTTCATTTAATGCAGATAACTGTACTTGATTAATCATTCAGGAGTGTCTGAATATGTGCTAAATACCGCAAATAAGCCCACAGCGTAAGGCTTAAGGGGGTACAGTACTACTGTACTCGCTTTTTCTGGACCCCTTCTCCCTCATGTTTAGCACATTAGTTTTGAGGTTTTAAGACGTTCGTTCCGTTAGTTTGGCGATTTTGAGACCTTTCGCCTAATTTTTTGTAAATATTAAATCCTTTCGTGCCCTTTAGGTGTCGATTTTGTCCTGGCGAGTGTCAGCGAGCTTCTTATTTTTAGAAGGAACTGGCCTTTGTCCGGGAAATTTTTCTACCGAAAAGTGTACAAATTTATCTTGAAAGGGGGTCTAGGGCGTGTTTTTCTAAACTTAATGGAGGTCTAGTGAGGAAACTAAAAAATAAATTAATAAATAAATATATAGACCAAAACCCAAGCACTATTGTTTTGTAGATGTTTAGGTGACAATCACCACGGTCGATCTGGGGATCCGCCGCTAATGAGCTCGTCCTGGAATCTTTACGACTCTGAATCTTACGATTCTTTACAGGACTGAACATGCCATTTTTATCGGCAATAGCCCAGAGAAGAGTGTTGAGAGGGGAGAAGGGGTGTTGGAGAGAGAGGAAGGTGTTGGAGTGGCTTTGTTATGTGTGTTTTGTCTGTATACGTCGTCAGGATGTCCCATGACTGGGTGCGAGCATGTGAAACATGCTAGGACGTACTACCGCACCCACTAAATGTCCGCCATGGCAGGGATTCGATCCTGGGTCTTTCAGATTCACACGCGAGCGTGCTCACCACTTGACCACCACGGGCCCCTTAAGAACATTTTATTTTTTAATACTGAACGGCATCCCCCCGTGCATGATAGGGTTAATACTAATGGTACTGTTTTTATTTGGTGGCCTTCATTACTCCTCAGTTTAACCCCTTCTGTACCGACAACGTATTGTTTATTGTATTTCAGGCACTACTAGACAATTTCAGTCAGTTTAAAAAGGGCCTCCAGCAAGTAACAGGCTTCAAACCCTCTCATTTAACCCTTTTTACTACCACTGATCCTTCTTAGACCGCACAAAATCGTCTAAATATAGCTAGCAAAAATCGAAAAGACATCGCCAGCACATAACGGGTTAATAGTCATTTAGTCTGGCCTCCAAAATGAAGATTATTGGTTTATTCCGATCACTGGGCGTTGGGTTAAGGGGAGATCTCCACTTGAGGGATTTTTTTCTTGACCCCTTTCTCCCTCATGTTTAGCCCCATTGCTTTTGATATTATAAAACGTTTGCCCCATTAGTTTAGCAATTTTAAGAACTTTCACCCCATATTAAGACCTTTCGTGCCATTCAGGTGTCGATTTTATCCTGGCGAGCGATAGCGAGCCTGTAATTTAAGAGGAACCGGCCTTTGGCCGGTACATTTTTCTACCGAAAAATGTACAAATTTATCTTGAAAGGGGGTCAAGGGGGTGACATTTTTAGATTGCTGGAGGAGTAGGAAACAAACTAGAAACCTTCCCTTAAGAGATTATCGGTTTATTCCGATCACTGGAGGTTGGATTAAGGGGGGATGGGCTATTTATTTGCTAAAGCCGGTGTCACACGAGCGCTTTTTCCGGCAATTTTCGATGAGCAAGTTTTTTCTCTTGACATTTTGACGCTTTTTCGCATTGGTATAGGAAACCAGACTGAAGGTAGATTACAGAAAGTGACTAAATCCTGAAATAACTGAGATTTTACAGCTGCCAGACTACAAATGCTCGTAAAAATTGACGGAAAAAGCTCTCGTGTGACTCCGCCTTAACTTATTTATCTTTTTTTTATTTTTTTAGTTTCCTCGCCATTAGGACAAGAGACAGAAACTGCACGTATGTGTGGAGCACTCGGTCTTAAAATGTTATGTATGTATGTATGTAGACCTCCATCAGTCTTAAAATGTTATGTATGTATGTATGTAGACCTCCATCAGTCTTAAAATGTTATGTATGTATGTATGTAGACCTCCATCAGTCTTAAAATGTTATGTATGTATGTATGTAGACCTCCATCAGTCTTAAAATGTTATGTATGTATGTATGTAGACCTCCATCAGTCTTAAAATGTTATGTATGTATGTATGTAGACCTCCATCAGTCTTAAAATGTTATGTATGTATGTATGTAGACCTTCATCAGTCTTAAAATGTTATGTATGTATGTATGTAGACCTCCATCAGTCTTAAAATGTTATGTATGTATGTATGTAGACCTCCATCAGTCTTAAAATGTTATGTATGTATGTATGTAGACATAGCGATTTTGATAATTTAATTTGACTTTATATTGTCCTTGTCCCAATTTTGGTTTGTTTAGTTTGCAAGTTTTACATTTTAATTAAAATGTTATGTATGTATGTATGTAGACCTCCATCAGTCTTAAAATGTTATGTATGTATGTATGTAGACCTCCATCAGTCTTAAAATGTTATGTATGTATGTATGTAGACCTCCATCAGTCTTAAAATGTTATGTATGTATGTATGTAGACCTCCATCAGTCTTAAAATGTTATGTATGTATGTATGTAGACATAGCGATTTTGATAATTTAATTTGACTTTATATTGTCCTTGTCCCAATTTTGGTTTGTTTAGTTTGCAAGTTTTACATTTTAATTAAAATGTTATGTATGTATGTATGTAGACCTCCATCAGTCTTAAAATGTTATGTATGTATGTATGTATGTAGACCTCCATCAGTCTTAAATGTTATGTATGTATGTATGTAGACATAGCGATTTTGATAATTAATTTGACTTATATTGTCCTTGTCCCAATTTTGGTTTGTTTAGTTTGCAAGTTTTACATTTTAATTAAAATGTTATGTATGTATGTATGTAGACCTCCATCAGTCTTAAAATGTTATGTATGTATGTATGTAGACCTCCATCAAGCTTAAAAAAACATCCCCTAGACCCTCCTTCGAGATAAATTTGTGCATTTTTCAGTAGTAAAATGTCCTACGTATACAGGCTCGCTATCGCTCGCCAGGAAAAAACCAACACCTAAATGGCAAGAAAGGTCCTAATATTGACGAAGAAATGGGGTGAAAGGTCTTAAAATCGCCTAACTAATTGGCCAAACTACTTAAAATCTGAAAACTAATGGGGCTAAACATGAGGAAGAAGGGTGACCAGAAAAACCCCCCACCTCCCCTCAAAGGACAAACATTAAACACATAAAATAATACAATAGATCAAGAGTTTAAATAATTAGACTACAATAATCACAAGAATATCCTCTGTTTACAGTATTGCTGTACAATTCACCTAACAGAGACTATTTTTGAAACAGATTTTTTTTTTTTTTTTTTTTTTTTTTTTTGTTGCTCATGTAGTAATGTACAGTCAGGCTAATAAGTGATGTCTCGGCACCAATATATTTCGATCAATAATTGGTATCGGCAATGTCTAAAACTTGATTTATTCGTTTTGAGCGAGATATACGAGCTTGCTTCTACACTTACCCACCCTATTCAACATCTGACAGACATTAATACAGCACAGAGCGAGCCAAACGCAATGACAGCTGAGACATGACTTATTAGCGTGACTTTACACCCTATGTGGTGGATTGTGTTCTTTTATTTATATAGAATTATTATTTTGCTTAAGCGTTGTTTCCACATAGCGATTTTGATACGTTGTTTTGTCTTTTTACTGTGTTCGTCCAAGTTTTGGTTTGTTTATTTTGCAAGTTTTACATTATAATTCTAACTATTGCTAAGGGTACACAAAGATACTTTAAAACAAACATAAATAGTTTACCTTTAAGTGCTTTCCTTTCCTTAATGAGGCATGAAAGCAAAATAAGTATATGTATTTACCGATATAGGTATAACCTAACCTAATGCTATAAGACAATGATAAAGAGGATCTATATACTGATAAACAATTAAGGTATAACTATAAATATAATTACAGTTTTGTCTTCCTAACCAGTCTAAAATATTTCTTACAGTGGAGTATTTTACCCCTTCACCACCATGACGTAATGTTCATCATATTCTGGTTACCATTAGATGATTATCTTTAGTATATATTCTACCTCTACGACTCAAATGTGTATACAATCTCAATAAACCCTCTTAGTTACATAGGTCCTTCTTAAACTGCACAAAATAATATCATTTTAGCCAGAATCAATAGTAAAAAGGTGTCATGGTGCTGAAGGGGTTAACTAAAAATAAAATATAATTGTCTGCGTTAATACATAGGCCAGCTGTGGAGATCATTAAAACAAAAGAAAACAAATAACTATACATGGGCGGTTGGGCTCAAGCGACCCTCCCCCGTTAACAGGTACAAGCTAGATAATCAAGTGAGTTGCCAAATGGAAGCATGTGAAGGCGATTCAGTCACGGCCATCCCCTCTCAGGGATTACGGCGTCTGGCAATAGATAGATAGATAGATAGATAGATAGATAGATAGATAGATAGATAGATAGATAGATATATAGATAGATACTTTACATACATAGATAGATAGATTTTGACTAACCATCAATGTTCGAGTGCCTGCAGGAGTACACGGTGGCAGAGACGACCACAATGAGGAAGAGACCCCCAAGCACCGCACCAAGGATGATGTACAACTGTAGGTTAGATACCACCGGGTCTCCTCCGCTACCGCCACCACCAATAGCCGGCCGTACCACTGACACTCCATCACCATCACTCTCTATCTCTCCATCACCGGAACCCTCCGCCATGCTCACTGGACCTGCTGGCAAGGTTATTATTTTTAACATCGTTCATAACACCAATAACCCCCAAAGGAAATTAATGAAAGCATGTGATCCACCCAGGATATCTCCTACAAGTCTCCCTCATTATCTGATGCCCCAATTTACGATATTATTATAGGTTTTTGGTGTTTGGGTTTGGGTTTTGTCTGGTACCCCATAAATTTTAGGCTTCGCTATATGATTTTTCTATTCAAGCTCGGGTTTTCAGGAATGTAACCCAATCGTAAATCGAGGGAGACCTGTAGGCCTACAGTACTTACACGCTCTAACCATCACACCATCAAGACAGTTATAAGTACAGCACATGACCACGGTTTATATCCATTTATCAAATACTGGATATCAGTCTAATCATGTACTAAACCCAACTGCACTATGACTAGCCTAATGCTTATGTAAGAGGAGAGGAATATTTAATGGGGTACAGATCACATAGGACCGACCTCGCTACAAAATATTTCTGAACCCATTGATATTATTTCTAATATCATTCTTAACCCTAATAACCCCCAAATGAAATTAATGAAAGCATTGTCCATTGTCACTATTGTCCATATACAGTATAGAGGAGAGATGAGGTTTCGGTGAAGAACAAAATGTCAGTGAACAATGGAGGGAGGCACATGGATAATTTGAGGTCAGGTTGTTGTTGTTGTTCCCTAAGCTGCCTGGCCGAACAGCCCCGAGTCCCTGAGGAAGGCCATGGCCACGATCGGGCTTTCCCACAGAGCTCTCATTGAGTGTAGATTGCGTTGTTGGCGTAAGAAGTGGTTGTGTGAAATGCAGTCTTCTATGATGTGTTTAATGGTATGGGGTGCTGTGTTACATCCCGGGCAGACGTCGACGACGGAGTTATCCAGTCTCTTCTAATAGCTCAGGAGAGCTGGATGGTGTCCGCATCTCAGCCTGGCCAGGTGGACTCTGTCCTCGTGAGGAAGGGAGGATTCTGAAGGATGGATTTCGGGAGGTCGTGCTTGCAGCTGCGTGAGGTCAGGTTCTGTTAATTAATCTCATGACTAAAATATACAGCCCACTCCTCGCCACAAGCATCCCACTATCATGACCACTATTAAGCCTCCCCAATTATGCACCACCACTACTGCCACCCTCACCTCCCTCGCTAAAGACACTATAAAGACTGAGTGATCAATAAGAAGAAGATTTCAGTCTCATATCCTAATCAAGGTTTTATACACACTGTACATATACTGTATACATAATTTTTTGTCCTTTACTTCCCATAGCCCTTTCTGACTGTACCTTTATCATCATTCTTAGTTCTAACTTTTTTCTTGAGAGTGGTGAAGGCAGTGGGGCGATAATGGTGTGCCCCATGGTTCCCTAGTGTCTTACTCTCACAGCCCACTGGCACAAGTTGGCCTTTCTCTCTCTGGCGTAGGGATGCGGCGACCCCACCGCCCGCCACTTTGATGGTGCAATTAGCTTCTGGAGCAGTGGACCACTGGTTCATATCTTTAGAAAATTCCTGTGCTTGGTATGCTTCCAGCCACGGCCCCAATGGGGTAAATAAAATAGAAAAACAGTGGTGGAACTGCCATCCGGGTGAGGGACTGCTCTGGGTCTGCTCCTTCAGTGTTCATGGTCTTAATCCACTTAGTGGAAATGGCACTTTGGAGTGGATCAGTCTGGGAGCCTGGAGGCAGTTTCTGCCATGACCATCCCTTTTGGGGTGCTTCCACTGGAAGTGAGGCATCAGATTTAATATTGATGATGATGATGATGATGATGATGATGATAATTTTTTGTATTTAGCAGTCCACACAGGGTGTGGTTTCAGGCTCATATCATAATGATGGCATTCAAGGCAGCCCTGATCTGGGCTGCCCCACTTGTCAGTTTATTTGATTTGAGATAAAATTGTGCAACATGATCTCATGTTTTTCTAGGTCTACCCCTTGGTGCAGCTCCTACCACATTCACAGACTTGCAACATCTCTACCCAATCCATCCAAGCCTACTTGTAGATATTTCTTCTTAGATACTCTTGATATCTAACCACCTCTTCAACTCCTCATTAGATATTCTATCTTGCAGTTTGACACTACACATCTATCTCACCATACTTGGAAATATTTAGTATTGTCCACATCAGTACCCTTCAGGCTGGTATAAAGATTTGAAAATGATATAACTATTTTTCACACCAGTCCCGTCTTTCGTCCTCTCTCTTGACCTCATTATGGGATTGAAAAGTGTGACAGGACTACTCAACCAGTTCCAACTCTACCAATACAGTTAGGCACTATCCGAGCATACACTTCAATAAACGATTACTATGTGATATATATAGTTTTTGGGACTGTCTACTGAATGATAATTTGATGATCACTATATAATTTGATCATCATATGATACAATTTTAAGTTCATCCTAGACACCACCAGATTATTTAATCCAGCCATCATATTGTATATCAAAAGGTCATAGGAACTGCATCAATTAATCTCCAACTATGAGACATCCTTCCTAATATGAGTACAATTTCTTGTAGGTAACTTGAATATAAAACAAATCCTTAACTGATAAAAGTATCTAACATTATTCATTGAAGATAATCTACTTGGACTCACCAACAACACTCTTCTTGAACACTGGAGAATAGTCTGAGGCCCCAGCAAGGTTGAACACTTGCATTTTGAAGTCATAGGAGACATTGGCCTTAAGGTGGTCGATCACATGACTCCTGATATCCGGCTCCAACACTGTCACCTGTAACAACCATAACAAACTACAGTGATATAATTTTAGTGTGAAGAAAATTAACTACTGTACTGTATAGCTAATACTACAAAACATTTAATTGTACAGTTGCAGCTAAAAGGGAAGGTGGTCATAGAACTGAAATTGTAATCTACTTACTTGGGTTCGATTCCCAATATATCTAAAAATGAAAATATGAATATTTAAGGAATATGTTATTGTGAATCAAATATAAGCTCACCAACTTTCCATTAAAATACCCTTGCTGTTATATTTAACATCAGTTTCATTATAATCTAGGCTATACGTGGTAGTGTTGTATGAATACTAAACAGTGACATCACGAGGCAGGTGTTATCAATGAGAGGTATGGAGGCAATGATTGGCCACATGTCAGTTGCCTTTCAGATATTGTTGCTTGCCAGGCATCAAATCCACAGGATAGAGTCTACAGTATGTCTGGAGAGCTGAGAAAAAAAAATTGCGGTACAATTTTGTCTCGAGTTAGCCACCCCCAACTATGGGGCATGTGCCTAAATATATACATCTATCTATCTATCTATTTGCTCAGGCCCATTCCCCATTTCTCTATTTTATTTTCTGGGGGTGGCCGATTCGAGACAGTAACATACATACAATTTTGTCAAACAATTTACACAGTTTTTGGCACCTACTTTAATTAAGTTCTACACTATTAACTTGTAAAGCTAACTAAGTTTAAGTGTATTGTAAATTGAACTGGCTACCATACAGCCATTACCTAAGAGTAGTTCTCAGACATTGTTGCCTCCTTATAGTTTACAAAGAATCCCTGGATGAGTACACCTGGTGCAGGGGTAGTACTGAAGAAAATAATATGCTACATTTGCTAACAGACTTTGGGTGTAACTTATGTCAGCAACCATACTATCGTCATTATCGTTATTTCCACATGCGGTAGCGATTTTGATAAGTTATTATACCTTTATCTTGTATTGTCCCAGTTTTAGTTTGTTTAGTTTGTAAGTTTCATATTTTAATAATTTACCCGGCCATGGTAGCCTCCCTATATTTAACAAAGAAGCCCTCTATGGGTACACCGGGTGTGGGGTATATAACTTATGTCAGCAACCATACTATCATTACCTTGGTATAGTCCCCAGCCATGGTAGCCTCCCTATAGTTAACAAAGAAGCCCTCTATGGGTACCCCGGGTGTGGGGTATATAACTTATGTCAGCAACCATACTATCATTACCTTGGTATAGTCCCCGGCCATGGTAGCCTCCCTATAGTTAACAAAGAAGCCCTCTATGGGTACCCCGGGTGTGGGGTATATAACTTATGTCAGCAACCATACTATCATTACCTTGGTATAGTCCCCGGCCATGGTAGCCTCCCTATAGTTAACAAAGAAGCCCTCTATGGGTACACCGGGTGTGGGGTATATAACTTATGTCAGCAACCATACTATCATTACCTTGGTATAGTCCCCGGCCATGGTAGCCTCCCTATAGTTAACAAAGAAGCCCTCTATGGGTACACCGGGTGTTGGGTGTATAACTTATGTCAGCAACCATACTATCATTACCTTGGTATAGTCCCCAGCCATGGTATCCTCCCTATAGTTAACAAAGAAGCCCTCTATGGGTACACCAGGTGTTGGGTGTATAACTTATGTCAGCAACCATACTATCATTACCTTGGTGTAGTCCCCGGCCATGGTAGCCTCCCTATAGTTAACAAAGAAGCCCTCTATGGGTACACCAGGTGTGGGGTGGTACTGCCAGGTGAGGGACACACTAGAGGGGCCCTGGGGTAACAGCTGGGTGATGATGGGGGGCGTGGCAGGGGGCTGCAACTGCTCCGACCTCTGTAGCAGAAAGCGGCGGGAGGTGCGGCCGCGGGCATTGTCGTGGTTTGAGTACACTGCAGCCAAGCGGAATCTGTTAATGTAAATTAATTTGTGTCACAGTATGTAGGACATTTGTTTTTATGAGTTACTAGCTTACTACTGTTACTAAATTAGATAATAACTTATATGAAAGTGATGACTCTTAATATTTATCTTATAACATAACATAAGCAGAAACTTACAGTACAATTAACTAAAGATTATAAAATGTTTCCTGTAAATAACAAATGACCAAAAAAGCAAGAGGCATCAACTAGACATTTCAGACATATTTGTACAAAAGGATAATAATAAAAGGAGATCCAAACGGCAATAAAGTGATATACTTCTATAAATGGACAAAGCAAACTTGAGGTTTTAATTAGGAGATATACATTAGTTCATCTCCAACAATCCCTATACATTTTGCTACGGAACCATGACCCTCTGCAGGTCCCCCAGTAGAGTGGAGCGAACAGTCCATACTTGTAAGTGCGTCCGGTGTGTAGACCAGTGACCTCAAAGCTGTGTATGTGGGGCAGGATATCTTCATCTACGGTCATCCACTGGCTACCTCGACCGCCACCACCACCCAACATCTTGTACTGGATCTGAGGGAAGTAATAACAATGATGAAATATAATATAATGATAAATAAATATCAAGGGTTTTATTAAAATATAAAACTTGAAAACGAACTAAAAGGTTACTGATCAAATCAATATAACAAACTCATCAATATAACAAACTCATCAAAATAAAAACTATCGAAACGACAACACACTAAATAAAATCTATATGTGAAAAAGTGCATATAAATTTATCGGAAATTAAACTTTGAAAACAACAAACTTATAATATATATAGTTTGTAACATAGTGGCATGGAGTGTAAAGCCTTTTTAATAACCATCATTATCTGGGTGTAGTGATCACCACTCTTCTCTATCTTAAGCCAACTGAATCAGCAAAAACGTTAACAATACTAAAGTTATATTTTTCATTCCTTCTCTTTTTGGGGGTGAATTTCAAAACCAAAAACAAATGCATACCAGAATAATATTCACATTTCCTAATTCTGATTTATATTTGCTAAAGCGTTATTTCCACATAGTGATTTTGATAAGTTCTTTTGTTTTACTATTGTGTCGCCCTGTTTTGGTTTGTATATTTTGCAAGTTTTACATTAACATTTTTATAGTAACATAAGCAAAATGGCCAATACATCATCAGCATATTCATCATCATCATCAAGGCATACTTGCATGTGTTAACCTTATAGCAGTGTTCTCTGTATTACAGTACAGGTCTCTATCCAGTCCCATTTGCCTCAGGTTATTTTGCAAAACCTCTGCCAAAGTTTTCTTTAATCGACTCACCCTTGCCAACCGTCATAAACACACTCATGCTCTTATTACCTATGTGTTATCATTCATTCCACAACACACTCATGCTCTTATTACCTATGTGTTATCATTCATTCCACAACACATACACATTCCACAACACATTCCACAACACATACAAAAACCACTTCTGCTTTCATTACCCTTGGTAACTGCTTAAATTCACCACCACAAGAAAATTAAGAAAACTACAGAGATTTTGGTGTCTATTTGAAGAATGAATACCCGGTAGTTGGATACCATCCTTCATCATAAGCTACTTTATTTATATAAAATTTTACAGTACAGTATTCAGGTAGCTAGAATAAAAAAAAAAAATTTAAAACTTGCAAACAAAGCAAACCAAAACTGGGACAAAGACAATATAAAGTCAAAACAACTTATCAAAATCGCTATGTGGAAACAACGCTTACTAAAATAAAATTTATGAAATGAAAGAACACAATCCACCACATAGGGTGTACATTACTACATGAGCAAGTTAATCTGGTTCCCAAGCAAACTAATTGCACACAATAATAATAAGTAAATAAATAACATCAGCATAAAGAGGATAATAATAATGGGGGTATTAATGTTGAAGTCGGAGTCACATGGAAAGACTTGAAGTTGTCATAAATTTATATTTGAGGCCTACTCTAATGCGGCCTACCTCTATGCCAGCCTGAATTTAACCAGACTATGTACCCCACAACATTTCTTCAGAGAGTAGTCACTGTTTTTAGAGGCAGATTGATACCTTTCCTGTCACCAATCATCAAGGGAAGAACCACTAACAAAAAAGTGTGGGCTGTCAATTATCCTAATGAGCCCCACCTATACTTGCTATAATAATAATAATAGTTCTTAAAGCTAGCGCATGCTAAGCTAGCTAAGGATAGCTCAATAAGGCCGATTAGGCGTATTTCCATTGGGGTCCTGTACTACTACCCCATCCCTTTGCTCATGAGGGATGGTAACGACTCAGTGCTTGTGAAAAATCTTTAATGCGCCGAGCGTGGGCGCGAACCCGGGCCTTCTGGGTGGAAGTCCGAGACGCTAGTCACTACACCAAGCGAGCCGCTTGGTATATACTGTAGTTAGCTACTTCGCTTTCTTAACCCCCCTCCTTAATATGACACTTATGTTGTGGGGTTAAAAATGGTCACAACAAAGTATATGGAATGCCTGACAAAGGTAAAAGTTATGTGAGTTGGTCAAGGACATTCTCCCTTAACTATGGACAGTCCCATACTATTTCTATGTAGGTGAGTCTCTCCCTCTCCAGATTCCTGAAAATTTCTTCCTCTTTTCCCAGTTAGCAAAGCATGCTAGAATTAAAGCAGAGTTTTACTACTCTGAAAACTGTCAGATCTTTAATATTTACACTGAACACTTATTAAAATAGACATTTCTTGCTTGTACTGTATGATGACTGACCTTATAAAACCTGACGGGTAATCCTGGGACCTTGGGGGCGGTCCAGGTCACCATTACTGATTCATCAGTCACCTTGGCTATTCTTGGCCGTGAGGGAGGCACCATACGACCTGAAAAATAACAATATTTACTCTGTGTTCTACAATCAAGTACAATCAAGCTGCGCTTTTATGGTTAAATAAACATTTCTTTATCATTACAAATTTATACTTTTGACAATGTTAGCCACAGGCCGTAGCAGGGTCAGTCGAGCATCTGGCTGCTGATGATCCATCCCACTCCGTGCTATTGGTTGACGTCAGGGCTTGGATAACTCGGTCTAGCAATTTGTGTAAACTGTCCAAATTAAGTCCCTTGTTACTTGTAACAAGAGCACGCCCTAGCCCTGGTAGAAAGGAGTGTATGACGTTAAAAACTGAATATTCTGCCATTCCATCCTTAACTTAAAAGTTCATCAATATAATTACATATACTGGTAAGATAACTACCGGTATGTGCTTATAATTACATAATTATATTTGTATACAGCCCAATAGCCTACATAAGGCTGAAGATAACTACATAACCTCCAGAAGCATATCCATACTCAAATCACCCACCGATCCATCAAGTCACTCAAAGACAACACTCAGCTACATGCACGGCCCCTTGAAGTCCATCCCTCTGAAATCCTCCTTTTTTGTAAGGACAGAGTCCACCTGGATAGGCTGTAATGTGGGCACCATCCAGCCCTTCTGAGTTATCAGAAGAGGCTGGATGACTCTGTCCAGAATACCTGTCCAGGCTGTAACACAACACCGCACACTATCAAACACATTATGGAAGACTGCATAACACACAACCACTTACGCCAACAACACAACATACACTCCTTGAGAACTTTGTGGGAAAACCCGGTCTCGGCCGTGGCGTTCCTCAAGAGCTAGGAGCTGTTTGGCTAGGAAGCCTAGGGAACGACTACTACTACTACGGCTCTTTAATGAAATGAAAACCTGACATGCATATTTATGATGTAGAATATACGTATATGGTATGTATACTATAAATTCCAATATAACCAACTACAACTGTTGCCAGGACAACTCAAGTAAAGCAGTCTATACCCTGTTCATTATTGGGAGGCCAGAAATCCTGACCCCAAAAATCTCATAACTCAAAAAGGGCTAGAGCAAATGGGCTGTAAATCTCCACACCTATTCCCTGGCTGACTCTTCCCAAATGGTAGAAACATTACTTTGATTACTCCAGTCGTTTTTTGCACTATAAAGTATCTAATGATAATGTATGACAGGTTGGGAGAGAGGTAGCCTGACCAGAATTTTAACC